>PVKV010011986.1:52097-67926 GCA_004027835.1 Alouatta palliata
CCCGTCTCTACTAAAAATACAAAAATTAGCTGGGCATGGTGGCACGTGCCTGTAGTCCCAGCTACTCGGGAGGCTGAGGCAGGAGAATTGCTTGAACCCAGGAGGCGGAGGTTGCGGTGAGCCGAGATCGCGCCATTGCACTCCAGCCTGGGTAACAAGAGCGAAACTCCGTCTCAAAAAAAAAAAAAAAGAAAGAAAATATGCCCAAGATTCAGTTATCATATGGCAGAGCAGGTTGTCAAACCCTTGTGTGCTGTCTCCCAAGTTCTGTTCAATTGACACTGTGCCTAAGGAGCATACTGACAGATGATAGACATGAGAAAAGCAAACTAACAGGATGCCGTTGCTCAGGGTTCGCCCCACCCAGAGCCCAGCTTTATTTAGACTTAGCTTTAGTGGAACTTTCCAGCTCCCTCCCATGTCTTGACCTACCATATGATGATATGTTTGCTTGAGATAGAGGTCAAAGAGGATCCTCTGACTTATTTTGCTCAGTTCCTGTAGTCGTGTCTACAGGATTAACTGTATAATGTGTAATTGAGAGATTACCGAGTGACACACAGCATGATGCTGGGCAGGCCTCAAGCTGAAAAGCATCTCCTCCAACTTGCTTTATTCTTAGCAATTCATTCCTTTGGACTGAAAATCTTCAAGAGTCCTTTACTAATGCCTCCTTTGGGGGAGTCATGCTAAATTATCCACTCACAGGGATGAGATGGCCAGGCTGCCGACATGGATGGGCTGTCCCAGGCTCTTAGGTGAGCTCAGGTCTGTACACTGCACCCCAGGGAAACATAAATGTGCCCGAGGCAGAGAATGGAGACTTTGAAGTTTGGAGTTTGAAGTGGGTTTGGGAATATCAGCTTCTCTTTTCCAGTTGGTCTGATAAGGCCTTGGTTGCCTGGCCCTGGGAACCGCTTGTGCTCAGAAAATGCCATTCTCTGGAATGTGGCTGTGGAGGAGGAAGAGAGCTGGCCCTTATGTTCTGCGACCCAAGCAAGTACTGTCTCACTACCATCTTGGGGCAGACTCAGCAGTAAGGAGAGTCTCTCTTGCCTTTTTCTGTTTCTTGTTTTCTTTCTTTGTGAATACAAGGCATGGTCTCTGTCCTTCCCCCAGATTGCCAGGAGAATGGAGTATATTGTTCTAGCAATACAGAGCTCTGAGATCTTTCTGCAGGACTGTAGAGACCCCTTGGCTATGATGGTAGAGAATGTTGTGAGGCTAGCTGAGTTATCTGGCCTTGCCCATAACACCTCAGTTTCCTCCCCTCATCATTTTTTTTGACCTAACAGTTATAGAATTAAAAAAAAATTTTTTTTTAGCTGGGTGCAGTGGCTCATGCGTGTAATCTCAGCACTTTGGGAGGCTGAAACAGGTGGATCACTTGAGATCAGGAGTTCGAGACCAGCCTGGCCAATGTGATGAAACCCCATCTGTACTAAAAATACAAAAATTAGCCGGGCATAGTGGTGCACACCTGTAATCCCAGCTACTTGGAAGGCTGAAGTGGGGGAATCGCTTGAACCTGGGAGGTGGAGGTTACAGTGAGCCGAGATTATGACACTGCACGCCAGCCTGGGCGACAGGGTGAAACTCTGTAAAAAAAAATTAGTTAACAAGGAATAACTTCTTTGATCTCTAATGATGATACAAAGGGGGAAGAAACTTCTTCCAACTATTCAGGAAGATTAAGCCAATCTGAATTGGTAGGAATAAAAGAAGTGAAGATATTCTCATCCAAGACACTTGGAAAATGTCTGTTATTCTCTGAAGTGAATGGATCTAAATTCATAAACCTGAGAGAAAAAATGGAAGTGTGAAATATGGCTGTCACTGCATTGATTCTTCTCTGTATGAAATTTTTTTCATTCAGAAAAAAGTATTTATTGAGCACCTATTATGTACTGGACACTGAGCTAGGCTGTGGGTGCACAGTGGTGAGCCAGATGAGGTCCCTGCCCTCATGGAGTTCACATTCTAATGGAGAAGGCAGACAATGAACAACTAAATGTATAACCTCAGGTGGCGGTAAGAAAATACACCATGGAATACTATGGAGCCATAAAAAAATAAAATAAAATCATATCCTTTGTAGCAGCATGGATGCAGCTGGAAGCCATTATGCTAAGCAAATTAGCACAGAAACAGAAAATCAAATATTACATGTTTTCACTGATAAGCGGGAGCTAAACAGTCAGTACAAATGGACACAAAGATGGGAGCAGTGGATACTGGGGACTCCCAAAGCGGGGAAGCAAAGAGAGGAGTTAGGACCGAAAAACTTCCTGTTGGGTACGGTGTTCACTCTCTGAGTGACAGGATCAATAGAAGCCCAGACCTCAGCAACATCCAGTGCACCCTCGTAACAAATTGCACATGTACCTCCTGAATCTAAGAGAAAAAAAGGGCGAGATCTACCAGGTTTATGAATAGGAAGGTTCAACATCATAAAGATGGCTGGGCATGGTGGCGGGTGGATCACCTGAGGCCAGGAGTTTAAGACCAGCCTGGCCAACATGGTGAAACCCCATCTCTACTAAAAATACAAAAAAAAAAAAAAAAACTCAGGCATGGTGGCTCATGCCTGTAGTCCCAGCTACTTGGGAGGTTGAGGCATGAGAATTGCTTGAACTTGGGAGGTGGAGTCAAGTTGAAATGAGCTGAGATTGTGTCACTGCGCTCCAGCCTGGGAGACACAGCAAGATTCTGTCTAAAAAAAAAAAAAAACCACACACGAGGATTAATTTCTTCCCCGATTTTTCCATAAATGTAATATAATTCTAAATAAAATCCAAATATGATTTTTTTTTAAAAAAAAAAGGGGGGGGGAAGAAAGCAGGGTAAGAAGAGAAAGTGATGGAGTTGAGCTGGGCAGAATGGCTTTGTTAGAAACAATGACATTTACACATAGGTCACTATGGAGAGGGCCATGCAGATATCTGGAGGATTGCCACAGACAGAGAGAAGAGTGCAGGTAAGACAAGGTAGCCTGGGACTGTCCTCCTATGTCCCCAAACCTGCCTGGGGCAAGGGAGTGGACTGGCCTTTCTCCATCCCCTCAGTCCAGCCGGGCTTCTCCTATGGCCGGTCACTCACACCTGCAAGACAACAGATCAGCTGGGGTACAGAGCACCATCTCTTGCTATGAAGAAAATAGAGCTAACTGTCCACACCAGGACCAAGTCCTTGTCCTGGATCCCCCTGCTCAATCACCCTGGCACAGTGCTCATCCTACTGAATCTGACAGGCCTGCCAGAGCCTGGGTGCCCCCGGCACTGAGTGCGTTCTCAGACTCACCAGAGGGCTCTGTTTTTTTTTTTTTTGTATTTCTACCAAAGATGTAGGGGCCGAGAAGGGCTCAAAAAGGAAGGTTTCCTTGGCCTTCCAGCTTTATAAGCCCTCAGGCACGAGGGCCTCCTAAAACACTCTCTGTCTTTAGATAAAACAAGACTACATCTTGCATTTACCACTGGGTGTCTGGTAATTATTGGTGATCCTAAACTCATGCTGTCTGATACAGTAGCTACTAGCCATATACAGCTATTGAGTCCTTGAGACGTGGCCAGTCTGAACTGAGATATGCTGCAAGTATAAGCCACACACCAGATTTTGAAAACAATACAAAAAACTGTGAGACGTCTCATGAATTATTTTCAAATTGATTGTATTACTCTATATTGAATTTTTTTTTTTTTTTTTTTTTTTTGAGACAGAGTCTGGCCCTGTCACCCAGGCTGGAGTGCAGTGGTTCGATCTCGGCTCACTGCAGCCTCCGCCTCCTGGGTTCTCTCCTGCCTCAGCCTCCTGAGTAGCTGGGACTACAGGCACTTGCCACCAAGCCCAACTAATTTTTGTAGTTTTAGTAGAGACGGGGTTTCACCATGTTGGCCAGGATGATCTCGATCTCCCGACCTCGTGATCTCACTGCACCTGGTCCCATATTGATAATATCTTTTATCTAATGAGTTAAAGAAAATACATAAAAATAATAGGGATTACATGCCTGTAATCCCAGCACCTTGGGAGGCTGAGGCGGATGGATCACCTGAGGTTGGGGGTCGATACCAGCCTGACCAACATGGAGAAATCCCATCTCTCCTAAAAAAAAAAAAATTCAAAAATTAGCCAGGCATGGTGGTGCATGCCTGCAATCCCAGCTACTCGGGAGGCTGAGGCAGGAGAATTGCTTGAACCCGGGAGATGGAGGTTGCAGTGAGCTGAGATCATACCATTGCATTCCAGCCTGGGCAACAAGAACGAAACTCCGTCTAACAAAAAAATAATAATAGGCCAGGCGCGGTGGCTCATGCCTATAATCCCAGCATTTTGGGAGGCTGAGGCAGGTGGATCACCTGAGGTTGGGAGTTTGAGACCAGCCTGACCAACATGGAGAAACTCCGTCTCTACTAAAAATACAAAAGTAGCCTGGCGTGATGGCACATGCCTGTAATCCCAGCTACTCGGGAGGCTGAGGCAGAAGAATTGCTTGAACCTGGGAGGCAGAGGTTGGTGTGAGCCGAGATCGAACCATTACACTCCAGGCTGGGCAACAAGAGCGAAACTCCATCTCTAAAAAAAAATCATAATCATAATCATAACAATGTAGTAATAATTAATTTCACTTGTTTCTTTTTAAAGAAAATTGGTAAGAAATTTTTTAGATCTGGTGTGGTGGCTCACACCTGTAATCTCAGCACTTTGAAAGGCAGGAGCATCACCTGAGGCCAGGAGTTTAAGACCAATGTGGGCAACATAGCGAGATCTCATCTCTACTAAAAAAAATTCAGCCAAGCATGATGACATGCGCCTGTAGTTCCAGCTACTCAGGAGGCTGAGGCAGGGGCTTGCTTGAGTCCAGGAGGTAGAGGCCACAGTGAGCTGAGATCGTGCCACTGCATTCGAGCCTGGGAGACAGAGTGAGACCCTGTCTCAAAACAAACAAAAATTGTTAATTATATATTTTGCTCCATTATGTTTCTGTTGGAGAGCCCTGATCTAAATAGATTCCACGGCTCTTTTCCTCTCTCCTGACAGAATTGAGATTCTACCAGTAAGTTCTTTTTAAAATCTAACTCCCTGTGGCTATATTCAAAGTCCCTGCCCTCTTATCCAAGCCTAGCAGAAATAGAGATGAACCATATCCCACCCTCCTTGTGACAGCAGTTCATGCCTTCAAAGATCTTTCCATGTTTTCAACATTCACTCCTCAAGGCTGAGTAGTGCCAGTTCTTGTCTCTGCTGGTGGGGATGGAGAGGAGAGCTCCTCTGGCCCAGTGAAATCACCCAGTCCAGTGCCCTGCCACATAAGGAAATTCCCAGAATATTCTTTATAGAATGGGTTATTCAGAGCTAAACAAACAGCTCTCTTGAACCCATAAGGGCAGCCAGTTCTATTTCAGGCTTTCTCCTCTGGGCCTGTCAGATCTGCTGAAGACAGGAATGAGGTTGTTTTTCAGAATTCTCCTGTCCCGCAAGGGCCCCAGGCACCCTGTGCTGCCAGGAGAGCACACCTCTCTACTGCCATCCCAAAGAGGTGGATCTTCCAAAGACTACCAGGCTAGGACAACATCGCATATTTGCACACTAGGATGATTCAGCTATTTCAAGGATGGCACGAAGAGGTCGAGTATTTTGTCTGTATTGATGAAAGCAGCCTGAGCATGGCCTGGTGAACTCAGAGGAGCTTGTTCAAGAGTTCCAACTCACGGCTGGGTGCGGTGGCTCACGCCTGTAATCCCAGCACTTTAGGAGGCCGAGGTGGGGCAGATCACCTGAGGTCAGGAGTTCAAGACCAACCTGGCCAACATGGCAAAACCCCATCTCTACTAAAAATACCAAAATTATCCAGACGTGGTGGCACACACCTATAGAGTCCCAGATACTCAGGAAGCTGAGGCAGGAGAATGCTTGAACCCATTGGTGGAGGTTGCAGTGAGCTCAGATTGCGCCACTACACTCCACCCTGGGTGACAGAGCAAGACTCCCTCTCAAAAAAAAAAGAGTTCCAACTCTGTTTCTCTACTAGCTGGGTGACCTTGAGTGAAATGCTTAATCTTTTGGCGTTTATTTCTTCATCTGTAAAAATGAAATAACACATAATCTGTAGAGTTTGTGTGAAGTTTAAATGAGGCAGAATAGCAAACAGTAGTAAACTAGGCGGGGCACAGTGGCTCACACCTGTAATCCCAGGACTTTGGGAGGATAAGGAGAGAGGACCTCTTGAACTCAGGAGTTCAAGACCAGCCTGAGCAACATGGTGAAACCCCATCTCTACTAAAAATACAAAAAAAAATAGCCAGGCGTGGTGGCACATGCCTGTGGTCCCAGCCACTCAGGAGGCTGAGGTGGGAGGATTGCTTGAGCCTGGGAGGCAGAGGTTGCAATGAGCAGAGATCACACCGCTATACTCCAGCCTGGGCGACAGTGTGAGACCCTGTCTCAAAAAAAATAAAATAATGCCAGGCATGATCGCTCATGCCTGTAATCTCAGCATTTTGGGAGGCTGAGGTGGGCAGATCACATGAGGTCAGATGTTCGAGACCAGCCTGTCCAACGTGGTGAAATCCTGTCTCTACTAAAAATACAAAAATTAGCCCAGCGTGGTGGCGTGTGCTTGTAATCCCAGCTACTTGGGAAGCCGAAGTAGGAGAATCACCTGAACCAAGGAGGCAGAAGCTGCAGCGAGTTAGCATCACGCCACTGCACTCCAGCCTGGACAGCAGAACAAGACTCCGTCTTACAAAAATAAATAAATAAAATAGTAATTTATATGCCTCGGTTTACTATCTCCAAGATGGAAATCATACAGGACCTACCTTCAGCACTGCTGTTCTTCCCTCTTTATCTACTTTATTTCCTGCCTCCATTCCCCTGCATTTTTTTCCCTTCTCCTTGCCTACTACGCTCTGAGCCTGCTCTTGGCACGCTTGCACGCGACCTCCCCTTTCTAGTGATACTCAGGCTAAAGAAGTCACTGACTATCATTGGGGAACCACGTCACGATACCTAGTGTCAGTGTTCAATAAACACCCAGTAGACTTAAGTGTTGTCTAAGGAAAGCCACACGTGGAAATGCCTGCCTTGGCATTTGAACAGTGGCGAGATGCAGCAACGTTCTTTGCAAGCACGGAGGCATTTGTGAGGCTCTGCTCTGGGACTGGCAGAGAATGAATTGGCTTGGGACTAACCTAAGGGGACAACTATGGCCACAAGAGCTGCTAACTGTAATGGCAAGTAGGCAGCGGCCGCTATTTATACTGTATAATGAAAAGGGCAAATGTGTGCGGCTCAGTGGCATCACAACTAAGGACGGGGCTCGGTGATGGAAGAGAAGCATGAAGACAAGGGGCTCCCAGCAAGTGAGGCAGCAAAGAGTAGAAACGAAGGCCAGAGGATCCCAGGGAAGCTGAAAGGTGAGTTGGGGGCCCTCTGCAGAGTGGATCTTGGCTCGGATTTGTTATCTCAAGAAGAAGCTATGGGGCTTTTTGAGGCGTGGTAATTAGATGAGACCACCCTGGCAGACAGAGCATGACTGGCAGCGTGGCTGGCCCTGCATGGTTCCAGGGGTTCCCAGTCCCCACAGCTTCCAGACTCCCTGGCCCAGCCGTTCCTCAGGCTCCCAGCAGCTCAGGAACTTGCGTCAGCAACTTGGGTCATGACACCAAGATCAGGCTTGGAGAAGGGGAGGTGTAGGGAGGGGAGCTGTTGGCCTGGAAATGTCTGGGAAGAATTCCTTTGCTGGGATTAACTATTGTCCACGAAGCTGGTGGCATTCAGCAAGGCACAGAGTGTCCTGGGGAGTGAAGTGCTGGGTGTGTAGGGGAAAGGGGTGTGCATGCTTTCATCCCTGCTTCCCTCTCAGAGCTGCATTTCAGCTATGGTGAAAGAGTGGTTCTTTAGGCAGATCCAGATGCAGAGACCACCCCCAACCCACCCCACCAAAGGCTTTCAAAACCTCTAGGTTCAGCCAGGCGCAGTGGCTCACGACTGTAATCCCAACACTTTGGGAAGCCAAGGTAAGTGGATCACCTGACGTCAGGAGTTCGAGACCAGCCTGGCCAACATGGCGAAACCCCATCTCTACTAAAAAAACAAACATTGGCCAGGCATGGTGGCAGGCACCTGTAATCCCAGGTACTCGAGAGGCTGAGGCAGGAAGAACCGCCTGAACCCCGGAGGAGGAGGTTGCAATGAGCCAAGATCGTGCCATTGCACTCTAGCCTGGGTGACAGAGGGAGACTCTGTCTCAAAAAACAAAAAAACAAAAACCTCTAGGTTCATTTGCATGTGGGGATGGAATGGTTGTTCATGGTTGCCAGCTAAGTGTATGTAGGCCGAGCTGTGGTTACATTTTTGTTTTCAGTTAGGGTCTCACTATATTCACCAGGCTGGTCTGGACTTCCTGGGCTCAAGCGATCCTCCTGCCTCACTATATTCCCCAGGCTGGTCTGAAACTCCTGGGCCCAAGTGATCCTCCTGCCTCAGCCTCCCAAGTAGCTGGGACTACAGGTGCACAAACGGCTGGGGGTCCCCAGGCCTGGAGGGTACGTGCTTGCTATTGCTGTCCCACAGACCCCCATGGCCGGCTGGAGCTAGGGGGCGCCGGAAACCTTGCCTCTGTGTCGCTGGCTGGCTGATAAGAGCCCAGATGCTCCTGCAGAGCAGAGGCTGCTAGGGAGAGCAGAGCTGGAAGCTGGTGATGAAGTCCCGACTTGAGCCTGGGAGCTTCTGGGTAGGCAGGGTCTGCTGGGACAGGAGCCTGTGTGAGTGCAGCTTTCCTTTCTGCTCGCCCCTAGCTTAAGGCCAGAGAGTAGGCAGCTTGTTTTCAAAAATCTCAATAGCTTTCTTCCTCCCACTCCCTAAATCTTCTTGCCAACCCTCTAGCCATGCCCAGGGCCTCTCACTGTGAGGTGGCAAGTAGTTGGAGAAGCAGATGATAGCACAGGCCTTGCAGTCCTGGCTGCGGCAGACCCCTCCCATCCTTCCCCTAGGAGACTGCCTGTTTTTTTTTTTTTTTGAGACGGACTTTCCCTCTTGTTACCCAGGCTGGAGTGCAATGGTGCGATCTCGGCTCACCGCAACCTCTGCCTCCTGGGTTCAAGCAATTCTCCTGCCTCAGCCTCCCGAGTAGCTGGGACTACAGGCGTACGCCACCATGCCCAGCTAACTTTTTTATTTTTAGTAGAGATGGGGTTTCACCATGTTGACCAGGATGGTCCTGATCTCTTGACCTCATGATCCACCTGCCTCGGCCTCCCAAAATGCTGGGATTATAGGCATGAGCATGGCGCCCGGCCATTTTTGTATTTTTAGTAGAGATGGGGTTTCACCATGTTGACAAGGATGGTCTCGATCTCTTGACCTCATGATCCACCCGCCTCGGCCTCCCAAAGTGCTGGGATTATAGGCGTGAGCCACCGTGCCCGGCCATTTTTGTATTTTTAGTAGAGACGGGGTTTCACCATGTTGACCAGGACGGTTTCCATCTCTTGACCTCGTGAGTCACCCGCCTCAGCCTCCCAAAGTGCTGTGATTATAGGCGTGAGCCACTGCGCCCGGCCGACTGCCTGGTTTTGTGGTCCAGAGCAAGTCACTTCTCCATGGGCTTCAGTTTGCCCATCTGAAGTCTGAGGGCGTTAGACTTGTTTTCTAATGGCCAGCCCAGCTCTGACGTTTTTGGATCCTATGTAGAGGGAACACTCCTTTCCATCCTCATTCCTAATCCAGAGGGAGGAGAATGGGCAAATTCCCGGAGCCCTGGCACTCCCATGAAGGACTCAGAAAACACTCCTTCACCCCTCAGTTCTGTTCTCACACACCCCCTCCCACATACACTCACAGACAGCATGGAGAGAGGGACAAAAGGAAGGACTATGTAAGAGAATTATGGACGTGGCGTTAGAAGGAAAGTGAGAAACTTTCTGTAAGAGTCTAATGTATTTTTTTAATTAATTAATTAATTATTATTATTTTTTTTTTTTTGAGACGGAATCTTGCTCTGTCACCAGGCTGGAGTGCAGTGGCGCAATCTCGGTGCACTGCAACTTCTGCTTCCTGGGTTCAAGCGATTCTTCCACCTCAGCCTCCCAAGTAGCTGGGACCACAGCCACGTGCCACCACACCTGGCTAATTTTTGTTTTTTTAGTAGAGATGGAGTTTCACCATGTTGGCCAAGATGGTCTCGATCTCTTGACCTCATGTTCTGCCCGCCTCGGCCTCCCAAAGTGCTGGAATTACAGGCGTGAGCCACCGCGCCCAGCCTTATTTTTAATTTAGATGAAATTCACATAACACGAAATTTACCATTTTAAAGTGTCTAATTCAGTGGCTTTTAGTGTATTTACAATGCTACGCAACCACCACCCCTATCTAGTTCCATATTTTCAATTCTCCCTTCCTTCAGCATCTGATAAGCATCCATTCACTTTCTAGCTCTGTGGATTTGCATGTTCTAGGCATTTCATATAAATGCAGTCATACTCTGGGTACGGTGGCTCACGCCTGTAATCCCAACACTTTGGGAGGCTAAGGTAGGTGGATCACCTGAGATCAGGAGTTTAAGACCAGCCTGGCCAACATAGTGAAACCCTGTGTCTACTAAATATACAAAAATTAGCTGGGCATGGTACCAGGCTCCTGTAATCCCGCTACTAGGAAGGCTGAGGCAGAGGAATCGCTTGAACCTGGGAGGTGAAGGTTGCAGTGAGCCGAGGTTGCGCCATTGCACTCCAGCCTGGGCAACAAGCAAAACTGTCTCAAATAAAACAAAACAAAATAAATAAATGCAGTCATGTACCCACAGAGTAATGCACTCTGTACCCATTAAACAGTAACTCCCCATGCCCTTCCTCCAAGCCCCTGGTATCTTCTATTTAACTTTCTGTCTCTATACATTTGCCTATTCTAGGTACCTCATATAGGTGAAATAATACAACATGTGAGTGGCCTTTTGTATCTGGCTTCTTTCAGCATGATGTTTTCAAGTTTTATCCACACTGTAGAATCTATCAATATTCCATTTCTTCTTATGGCTACATAACATTCTTTTTTTTTTTTTTTTTTTGAGACAGAGTCTTGCTCTGTCACCCAGGCTGGCGTGCAGTGGCATGATCTCTGCTCACCACAAACTCTGCCTCCTGGGTTCAAGTGATTCTCCTGCCTCAGCCTCCGGAGTAGCTGGGATTACAGGCACTTGCCACCATGCCCGGCTAATTATGTTATTTTTAGTAGAGACGGGGTTTCACCAGGTTGGCCAGGCTGGTCTCAAACTCCTGACCTCATGATCCACCCACCTCAGCCTCCCAAAGTGCTGGGATTACAGGTGTGAGCCACCACACCTGGCCTGGCTACATAATATTCTATCTACTTATTATTTTTATTATCTTCTTTCTTTCTTTCTTTCTCTTTCTTACTCTTTCTTTCTTTCTTTCTCTCTCTCTCTCTCTCTCTCTCTCTCTCTCTCTCTCTCTCTCTTTCTTTCTTTCTTTCTTTTTCTGAGATGGATTCTGGCACATTGCCCAGGCTGGAGTGCAGTGGTGCGATCTCCTCTTACTGCAGCCTCCGCCTCCCAGGTTCAAGTGATTCTCCTGCCTCAGGCTCCCAAGTAGCTGGGATTATAGGTGCCTGCCACCACGCCAGGCTAATTTTTGGTATTTTTAGTAGAGATGGGGTTTCGCTATGTTGGCCAGGCTGGTCTCGAACGCCTGACCTTGTGATCCACCTGCCTCGGCCTCCCAAAGTGCTGGGATTACAGGTGTGAGCCACCACTCCTGGCCCCTGTTATTTTTTTTTATGAACACTGATTGACAGCTTCATTTTCGGAGGGCTGCCAGTGTGCCACACACTTTGCAGGTCCTTCACCTCTGTTGTTATATTTATTCCATTTAGTATAAACTAATGGCCTCCATTGTGCAGATGAGGAACCTGAAAGCCAGAGGGAATAGCGGCTTTTCCAAAGGTCATATCGCTGCTTAGTGGTTAAAGCAGTGCTAGAACCCTGTGGTGTCTTGATTCCCAAGTGCCTGCAAGGCTTGAGAGAAATGGAGACAAAGAAGGCCATGGGCAAGAGGCCAAGAGAAGCCCAGTGGGTGCTAACCCTCACCGTGAGGATGTGATGGGGGTGGGAGGAGGTGAGGTAGGGCCCCCCGATTTCAGCTTCTTCCCCTCCATCCACCTTCCCATTGCCCTCCCTAGCCATCTCCATCCCAGCCAGGGCCAACACCATTCTGACTGTTGCTTTACCTGCCTCCACTTTAGCCCTGGTCTTTGACTCCCTGATAGAAAAAGCTGAGGCCCAAGGCCTCTGGGCTGCCTGCTGTTTTGGCATAAGTCCTCCACACCCTTCCCCCAAGGGAGAGACCACTCCTTTACCTTGAAGCTCTGCTTTGTTCTACTCTTGTACCTCTGCTGAGACCTGGTTAGCCTTCCTGGGGCCTGACTCTCCCATTCTCCAGCACCAGCCCTGACCTGACCTCTCCTCCTCCAAACCCTGCATGGGGCCCTGCAACTAAGCACAGCTGTGTCTGGTCTTTGTCCAGACATCAAATGGTCCAGGGAGGGGTGGCATTGTGGTTATTTTTGGCTAAGAGGCTTTCTGTACCCTGCCCAATCCCAGCCTCATTCCCAATGGGTTATGAGAGTGGAGATAGCTTCTTGTTATTGACGTTTCTTACCGCACGTCTTCCCTAACCCCGACACACACACACACACACACACACACACACACACACATACAACACCCATCTTCTTCCTTCCCACTTCTCCTCTCCTTAGGAACTGAGCCCCTCCCTGTGCTCCCTGCTCTACCCAGCCTCCTAGCCTCAGTTCTCCCACCTTTGGTGAGAGTCCTCCAAGGAAAACATATATCAATTAAGAGTTTCAATTGCATCTCCAATAGCCTGGGTACAGAGGTGGCTTGAGGCTGGAAGGATGGTGGAGAGGCTGTTCTGTAGAAGCCAGAGTCCTTCTGCTACCCCAGGGCTTCTTGCTGAACGAGCATTGATTGAGAATACCAGAGCATGGGGCTCTGGTCCCCACCCATCTGGAGGCCTTTCTAGAAGTGTCCAGGTCTCCTCTTCCTCTTCCTTGCTGGGGTGTTGCAAACTTGTGCCTTGGAGAGATGGTGGAGGGGTAAGGCGACTCTGTCCTTTATCAGAGTTTGGAAATCTCTTATGAGGTCCTGGCTCAGGGGCACACTGGGCAGCAAGGCCAGCTTTAGCACCTTCTCCTGGTAGTGAGGCAGAGGGTTTGGGCAGAGCCAGCTCCTGGCGAAATTATTGGGAAACGGGTTTGGTATGAGCTGGAGGCCTTGGGATTCAAACCTCCCACCATCGGATATGTGCCGGTACCTGTTAGGGGAAGGGCACATACCTGTGGAGAGAACAGAGAGATCAAAGAAGAGATCCAGGCACAGTGGAGAGATGCAGAAGGGAAAGGGTGACACCACTGCCCACAGCTAGTTAGCCATCAGGCGGCAGGGAATCCCTCTGTCTCTCCACTTAATCGGATATTGACCTATGCCAAATGGCCTGCACCTTATGTTTGCCATTAGGCTGGTGACATATGTTGCTCAGCTGGTAAATTTTCCATCCTTTTCACATCCTGTATATAATATTATGATCCAGATCCTGATCCATGTTCTAACTGTCCTTCAAGTCTCACCTTTTCCTCTAATGCAGTGCCAATGGGAAGATCACAGAACTCAACTCAACTGGATGACTGCCTCTTCTCAGTAAGCCTGCGGTATTGCGTCCAACAGTAGGAAATAGTCTTTTTTTTTTTTTTTTTTTTTTAACACAGCTAAATAGTGGCAGATTTTCTATGGCTCAACACACTTTGCACCTGGTTCAGCAGATAGTTTTCTGTTTGCTGTTGTTGGTTTATGCAGAGGTTCTCAGCCTGGCTGCACATTAGAATCACCCTGGGAGCTTTTAAACACACCCTACCCAGGCTACCCCCGAGGTCAGTTAAGTTAGAATCTCCAGAGCGAGGCTCAAACCTCAGCATTTTAAAAAAGAGCCCCTAGGCCGGACATGGTGGCTCACGCCTGTAATCCCAGCACTTTGGGCAGCCAAGGTAGGCAGATGAACTGAGGTCAGGGGTTTGAGACCAGCCTGGCCAACATGGTGAAATCTTGTCTCTACTAAAAATACAAAAATTAGCCAGGCATGGTGGCAGGCACCTTAGTTCCAGATACGCAGGAGGGTGAGGCAGGAGAATCACTTGAAACCAGGAGGCGGAGGTTGCAGTGAGCTGCGATCATGCCACTGTACTCCAGCCTGGGCAAGAGCAAGACTCTGTCTCAAAAAAAAAAAAAAAAAAAAAAAGGCCCCAGGTCATGATAATGGGCTGCTAGGATTCAGAACTGCTAGGTTTACTTATAAATGTTCTATTTCCCCAACAAGATCATGCTTACGTCTCATTCTATATCTGAAGTCCTCTGGGTCCCTAGTGCTTCAGCGTCCTTGCTGACTGATCCAAAGTCATTTTTTGAGACAGAGTCTCACTCTGTCACCCAGGCTGGAGTGCAGTGGCACGATCTTGGCTCACTGCAACCTCCACGCCCCAGGCTCAAGCAATTCTCCTGCCTCAGCCTCCCTAGTTGCTGGGGTTACAGGCACCCGCCACCACGCCTGGCTGAATTTTGTGTTTTTAGTAGACATGGGGTTTCACCATGTTAGCCAGGCTGGTCTCGAACTCCTGACCTCGTGATTCAGACACCTTGGCCTCCCTAAGTCCTGGGATTACAAGCGTAAGCCACTGTGTCTGGCCTAATTTTTTATATTTTTAGTAGAGATGGGGTTTCACCATGTTGACCAGGTTGATCTCAAGTGATCTGCCCACATTGGCCTCCCAAAGTGCTGAGATTACAGGCATGAACCACCACCGCTGCACACCCAGCCCGGAGTCTTTTTTTTTTCTTTTTTTTGAGACAGAGTCTCACTCTGTTGCCCACGCTGGAGTGCAGTGGCATGATCTTGGCTCACTGCAACCTCCACCTCCTGTGTTCAAGCAATTCTCCTGCCTCAGCCTCCTGAGTAGCTGAGATTACAGGTGTGCACCATCATGCCTGGCTAATTTTTGTATTTTTAGTAGAGACAGGGTTTTGCCATGTTGCTCAGGGTGATCTTGAACTCCTGACCTCAGGTGATCCACCTGCCTCGGTCTCCCAAAATGCTGGGATTACAGGCGTGAGCCACCTTGCCAGCCAATTTTTAACAACATTTTCAACCCCTTAAGTAGCTCCTCAGAAAGAACGGCACGACTCAATGGGCTTTTCCTTTCATCACGATTTTTTGTTCCCACATGGTGAACTTGTACACTTCCTTCAAGGTCTAGTTCAAATACAGTCATGCATCACTTAATGACGGGGGTACGTTCTGAGAAATGCGTCGTTTGGTGATTTTGTTGTTGTGAGAACATCATAGTGCACTCAACACAAATCTAGACGGGACGGCATACTATACTCATAGGCTATATGGTACAGCCTATGGCTTTGAGGCTACAAACCTGAACAGCATGTTACGTACTGAAGACTACAGGCAAGTATAACACAATGGTGAGTATTTATATATCTAAACATAGAAAAGGTAAAGTAAAAATGTGGCATAAAAGATTAAACATTGGCCGGGCCAGGCGCGGTGGCTCACGCCTGTAATCCCAGCACTTTGGGAGGCCGAGGCGGGTGGATCACGAGGTCAAGAGATCGAGACCATCCTGGCCAACATGGTGAAACCCCGTCTCTACTAAAAATACAAAAATTAGCTGGGCATGGTGGCACGTGCCTGTAGTCCCAGCTACTCGGGAGGCTGAGGCAGGAGAATTGCTT
>PVKV010011987.1:0-19532 GCA_004027835.1 Alouatta palliata
AGCCTCAGCCTCCCGAGTAACTGGGATTACATGCATGCGCCACCACACCTGGCTAATCTTGTATTTTTAGTAGAGACGAGGTTTCACCATGTTGGCCAGGCTGGTCTTGTACTCCTGACCTCAAGTGATGTGACCACCTTGGCCTCAAAAAGTGCTGGAATTACAGGCGTGAGCCACTGTGCTCAGTCTCCATTTCTTCTTTGCAGAAGAAGGAATGTCTTCTTGTTGGCCATTGCTACCCTGGAGGTTCATGCTTGCTAGATTATTGATTCTGTTGCGGATTCAGGAGACCTGTTAGCCGGCTAGTTCACAGCGTGTTGGGTGTTGGGAGCGGAGGCTGCAGAACCCCTTCTCAGCCCCCATCTTTCTGTAGCGGACACTACTGGGCAAGTTCTGCCGGGAAAACAGACCGTGTCACCGTGAATCTCTTTCAGGCACACTGGCTCCTTGAGAGGCCTTGCAGATCTCTGCTCTGTGGATCCCTTTGGAGCTGGGGCTCGGGTGTGACCCAGCTACTCTGACCGGAGATAGTGCAGAAATCCCCAGGGGATTTGTTTGCTTTCCTTTGCTGTCTGGACAGCAGCCCACTGTCCGCTTCAGTCCCAGCCTGGCCCTGCACTAGTCAGGCTGATAGGGCCACAGATTCAGAGCATCAGTGCGGCTGGCAGGGAGAGCAGAGCCGGAGGGGATTTGGACAGGAAGGAGGGAGGACGTCTTCCGAGCTTTCAGTGGGAGGACTTTGAGAATGTCTTTTAGGAACAAGGCCAGAGGCTGTGGGAGTGGACGGGCCTGCGGCTGGGAGTCAGGGGTCCAAGGCCTTGTCCTAGCTCGGCCTCTGCTTCCGGGAGACTTTGGCCAGTTCCCTTCTCCTCTATGAACCTCAGCAGCCTCAGCTCTCACTTGAGAAGAGCAAGGACCTCCCTAGCCCCAGCAGGAGTAAGTGGCTTTAGGCAGGGAGTTGAGTGCAGATTGCACCACCGTGTCACCCGGCTCGGAAGGTGCAGGTGTGGCCCAACTGTGGACTTGATTCTGATCCTCTGGGGAAGGGCTCTGGCCCTTTGCCTTAGTTAGTGGGACTCCCACCAGTGCCCTAGATGCCCCTACTGGTCCTGCCTCCCACTGACCCAGCCCCAGTTTCTGGCTGCAACTCACAGAGGTCCCAGGCTCCTGTGGCCCCACCAGCAGCTCCTGCTCTCATGTCCTGAGCCTCGCAAGCTCCTAATCCTGTTCCTTCCTGTCCTGCCCCCCGGCTCCCTCAAGCCCCCGTCCTGTATCCCATTCTCCCTAGATATCATCCCTCCCACCCCACAGCTCAACTTCCTTCCTGACCTGGCTTGGTCCTTTGGTCACTGCCCTGGTCATTTCTTGTCGCCTTCCTGATTCTGCCCTCGTCCAGGCCCACACAGGGAACCTTCTAAATGCCGAGCCCTGAAGGGTAGGTGGGTTTAGGATGAGCAGCTCCAGCTGGGAGAATGGTGTGGGGAGGGAGGCATGGCCAGGCGCGGTGGCTCACACCTGTAATCCCAGTACTTTGGGAGGCCAAGGTGGGCAGATTACTCGAGGTTAGGAGTTCGAGACCAGCCTGGCCAACATGGTGGAACCCCCTCTCTACTAAAAAAAAAAATAGCCAGGCATGGCATGCACCTGTAGTCCCAGTTACTTGGGAGGCTGAGGCACGAGAATTGCTTGAACCCTGGAGGTGGGAGTTGCAGTGAGGTGAGATTGCACCACTGCACTCCAGTCTGGGAGCTAGAACAAGACCCTATCTCAAAAAAAAGAAAGAAAGAGAGAAAGAGAGAAAGAAAGAGAGGACAATGTTAGACTGTCCTGTCCTAGCTGTCCTAGCTGGAGCCAAAGGTTTGTTGGGGCCAGTGAGAGCAGCACATGAAGCTGCAAGTTTAGGGCCAGTTTATGGAGGGAGTAATAACAATTACATTGAGAAAACTGTAGCAACTATAATTTGGGAGAAATTTCCCAAACACTTTACATGTGTTATTGAGTCTTCCCATTGGCCCCAGGAGGTATGTGCCTTTATTAATCCATTCTACAGATGATAAGGCTGAGGTCTGTGAACTCCTTTATTTGAAAACAAACATCTTCAAGGCTGCCTGCTAAGGGGGAAAGGAGTGTGGATTCAAGCCAGCATCTTTATTCCAGAGTCCATGCTCTCAGCCCCCACACACCCCTCCTATCAGGAGTTGAGGCAGTGGGGAGCCATTATAGTTTTTGAGCAAGAGAGTGACAGGGCAGAGATCACCATGGCCTCAGTGTGAGCACAGATGAGATGGAGAGACTAGAGGCAGGGAGGCCCATGAGGAGGCTGTCACCGTGATTCGGGTGACAGCTCTGGGTTGGTGAAGAAGCAGAGAACAGGAAGGAAGGAGCGAGAGGCTGGAGGGAGGAGGAGGCAGCCTTTGGACTGGACCATGGAGGTAGGGTGGGGACACAGGAGGAGAGAAGGATGCTTTCTCCACCACTTTTCACAACATGAGGCCCGTCAGGCCTTATCTCTGCCCAGCCTGAGCCCAGTGGACTGATTCTGTTTTGTTTTTTTGTTTTTTGTTTTGAGACGGAGTCTTGCTCTGTTGCCTAGGCTGAAGTGCAGTGGCGTGATCTCGGCTCCCTGCAACCTCCGCCTCCCGGGTTCAAGTGATTCTCCCACCTCAGCCTCCCAAGTAGCTGGGACTACAGGCGTGTGCCACCACACCTGGCTAATTTTTTGTATTGTTTTTAGTAGAGGTGGTGTTTTGCCACATTGGCCAGGCTGATCTTGAACTCCCGACCTCAGGTGATCCACCCGCCTCGGCCTCCCAAAGTGCTGGGATTACAGGCGTGAGCCACTGCGCCCAGCCCCAGTGGACTGATTCTGGTCAGTGTCAGCCCCAGGAGTCCCTGGAGCTTTGGTGGTCAGTCACAGGGCCAGCTCGGTCCTGGTCACTGCTGGCTGGTTACCCCGGCTGGGTTGGGCAGCAGACTGGGCAGGCTGTTTGTTCATCTTAGGTGTGAAATGGGTTACACCTGTGATGTAGATGGAGGCAAACACCACCCTCCGATGAGGTAGTGGAGATCTGAACACTGGCGCTCAGTCTGCTATTCTGAGGACACCACCCCCTCTCTTTGTAAGTCCATTTCCTGCTCAGTTCTCATGCTAGCTCCAGCTCATTTAAACTAATTGGAAATGAAAACTGCTTGTGTTGAGCAATTTGGCATCTATGAGATGGCAGCTGTGGGCCGTGTGCTGGCTGTGTATGGGGCAATGAGTAGCAGAAACATGGGTGACACTGAGCTCTTACCATTGGCAGGCATGGGCACGGCACCAAGCACAGCACGCGTGCTGACTTCATGAATCATAAAGGCTTGTTAAGGGGGCACTGTTTCTGTCCCCATCTTATAGATGACAAAGCGGAGGCAGGGGAATGGCTGAACTGGGATCAAAGCTCACGTGTCTGGCTCAGCACTCATATGAGGGTGTCAACGTTGGGGGAGGCACAAGGGAACCAATAATTAACCAAAAACTGGTTGGGTCTGGGCAGAATAGAGATGTACCCGGGTTGTTAAGGGAGCCCCCAGGGGGGACCTCTGACCGCCCTGAAATGGTGGCAGAGGGAACTCTTGAAAGTAGCTGAGAAGTTAGCCCTGCCAGGTGGGGATGTGGGTGAGGACGTTTGTGTAGAGGCAGCAGCAGGAGCACAGGTGTGGAGAAGGGGGCGGAGGAGCCACGTGCCGCTCTGTGTTGTGGCTTCCACAGGCCAGGTGATGAATACAGTTGGGAGATGCTGGCGGGGGCTAAGGAGGTTGTGTAGCTGGTGACAGCCGCTGGAAGCTTTTAAGGAGGGCCAGGCTTGATGGTAGGAAGGTGGCTTAGGTCCATCTGAAAGGGACAGATGGCTGGGGACCAAGACCGAGGAGCCTGCAGCTGACAGGCGATGCTGAGGGTGATGAGGAGGAGGAGTTGTGGGAGATGGACCAGGCGACATCAGCAGGCCTCTGGGAGGGTTACAGTGGGAGAAGTTGGGGAGTCTCTCACTAGATTCAGGGTTCCTTGCAGGCAGGAACCATGCTTGGGCGTCTTTGTACCCTGGCATTTAGCACAAAGCCCGACTTCAAGAACCGGATACCAGAATGGTCTTCCTGCCTGCCCCCAGCTCACTTCTAAAGCAACATCACAGGCAGAGAGCCAGGAGTGGGATGTGTCACCCCTGGGCTGCCCACCTGTGATGTGGTCAGTCCTTCTGAACGCGGATGCCGTTCCTCTCCGTGACGGCAGACAGGCCTCCGCCGCCCGGCTCTTGCATTGCTGTGATGATCTGGCCTGATGTAGCTGCACCCTGCAGTCCACGGGGCTCCTGTGAACCCCCAAGTCAAGACCCAAACGCCTCTGCTGCCTCCCACCACGTTCTAGAGGCCCTGTGACCCGCCATGCAAATGCTGTGGTTTCTGTATTGCTTGAAGACGGTTTCCGCTGTGTGGGGGTCCCTGTGTCCTTGGGCAGACACCTCTGCCCTTCCCCACAGCTTTGGCACCTGCCCTAAGACCCTGGAGACCCTTTTGCCTGGGAGAGTCACTGAGCCACCCGCCCCTGCTCACAGAGGGTTCTTAGAAGAGTCACTCCCTCCTCTGGGCTCCTTGTCTGTAACATGAGGGAAGAGAGGGCACAGTTCGCAGGGAGGGTGGAACCTGACTGATCGGGTCAGCCTGACTATTCCAGCGGGGTCCTGTCTTCCTGGAAAGACAGGAAAGTGGCCCTTAGCAGGTCTCACTTTCTTTCTTTCTTTTTTTTTTTGAGATGGAGTCTAGTTCTGTTGCCTGGGCTGGAGTGCAGTGGTGTTATCTCAGCTCACTGCAACCTCCGCCTCCTGGGTTCAAGCAATTCTCCTGCCTCAGCTCCTGAGTAGCTGGGATTACAGGTGCGCACCACCACGCTCGGCTAATTTTTTGTATTTTTAGCAGAGATGAGGTTTCACCATGTTGGCCAAGCTGGTCTTGAACTCCTGACCTTATGATCTGCCCTCCTTGGCTTCCCAAAGTGCTGGGATTACAGGCGTGAGCCACTGCGCCCGGCCAAAGGCTGACTTTCTTGCAGAGCCTCGCAGCCACATCGTCCTCTGGCAGGGCTGCTCACAGGGCCTGGCCCCTGGGTTTTGGCCCCCACCCCCCAGACTCTTTGCTTTGGTGTCACTTCACCCTTCCAGGGTTCCTCTGAGCAAAGTCCCTTTGAGCCAGCCCCAGGACCCTGTCAAGGAGGACCCCTTCTGTCCTGTCGAGCTCTCCACCTTCCTCTGCCTCACCAAGGCCTCCTTCCTGCCCTCACAGCAGTGGACCTGCCCTGGTCTCTGGATGAAGTAAGCCTTCCTGAGGAACACGCCAGGAAGGGGGTGAACTCCCAGCCCCAAGAGTCACAGGTCAGCTTCCCCACACTTGCCCTTGAGGCAGAACGGAGGCCCCCTCTTTGTAAGGCCATTTAGCATCCACTAAAGCTGGGCAGTTTGCTGCCCTGGGATGTGTTCTTGCCTTGCCAGTTCTTGGCTAAGAGCAAGGCGGGAAGAGCCCAGTTCTCAGGTTCTGGAACGTGAGTCTCTGACCAGGACCAGTGCACGCCCCTTGCAGCACCCCCATGGAGCCCTTAGGAATCTGGGGGAGGTTGATGAACCCAAGTGAAGACCTCCCTGCCTTTGCTCCTCACATGAACCCTTGGAGGAGACGGGGCAAGGAGTATGACTCCCACTTTACAGGTAACAATGCTGAGGCTCAGAGAAAGTCCGTGACACCCCCAAATCCCCTGGACCCACTACCCTGACCTCCTGGCGGTGCACTGAGCATGCCAGGCACCTCTGCATAGGCACATAGACCCTCTATCCTAAGTAAGCGCTTCTCAAGGCTGAGTGTCCAGAACACCCAGGAAAGGGGACATTTCTGGCCCTTTCCTCCCAGAGGTCACCTGCTCGGGCTGCCCTCCCTGGGGAAAAGGGGATGAGGAGCAGAAACTGAGCATGGAAGCCCACCCCATCCATCCTCCACTCTCCCCAGAGACCCAGGGCCAGCCCAACTCTGCCCTGCATCGCAGCCCCCACCTCCCAGCTCGTGCTGTTTCTCCACCTCTCATGTGGGTGGGCCACACACCACACAGCACCCCTGAGGTCTCGTGAGGGACTGAGCCTTTGACACCCATCCTTAAGAACACTGAGCTGGTCTTTTTGCTTATAGCATCAACCAGGCCCACACTGTCATTTTACAGGCAGAGAAACTGAGGCACAGAGAAGCTGTTTACTGCCCACAGCAGAGGGGACACCTGAGTGTGGACACGGCGGACCTTTGGGGTAGGGGTGGGTTTGGGGGTTGAAACCCAGTCTTCCTGGCCAGGGAGGAAACACAGGGCTTGAAGTGAGGAGGCCTCTTTGAAGTTCAGTTTCTTCATCTGTAACTTGGGAATAACAATAGAACTGGCCTCGGCGGGGCCAGGGGAGGATTCAGAGAGGCTGTGATGCTGGGCAGCTCTTCACGATGCCTGGTGTGAAGCGGGCTCCTAGGAGATGCTGCTGCCCCTGCTGCTGCTTTTTATTTTGGGACGAAGTCTAGCACTGTCGCCCGGGCTGGAGTGCAATGGTGCATTCTTGGCTCACTGCGACCTCGCCTCCCAGGTTCAAGCGATTCTCCTTGCCTCAGCTTCCCAAGTAGCTGGAATTACAGGTGCCTGCCACCATGCCCTGCTAATTTTTTTTAATTTTTAGTAGAGACGGGGTTTCACCATGTTAGCCAGGCTGGTCTGGAACTCCTGACCCTGTGATCTGCCCACCTCAGCCTCCCAAAGTGCCTGGATCACAGGCGTGAGCCACCGTACCCATCCGCCTGCTGTTGCTTTCATCTTTACCCTCACCAACCCACTCCGGCCCCACTGCCCTGACCTCCTGGCCGTACATACACTGAGTGTGCCAAGCCCGTCTCCCTGTCACCCTGGCCCCTCACCTCATGTCACCCTTTTCCTTAGCACTTACCACCACCTTGAATTCTCTACTGAATGTGCCTATGTCTCCCCAGGGGTAGCTTCCCCAGGGCAGGGATTTGATTTGTTCAATGCTGCTGTTTACCCGGCATCTACAACACTAGGTGCTCAGCATGTTTGTTGAATGAATGCATGAATGAATGAACGAATCACTTTCACCTTTGCCCCTGACTTTCTCCATGGACCCTGGACAAGTGACTCGATCTCCCTGAGCTGTGAAATGGGCCCATGCACACCTGCTTTTCAGGGTAGAAGTGGGATTTTATACAGTGCCTGCAATCTGGCCTGGCACATAGTAGGTGCTTAACAATTATCCTGTTGTTTTCCTTGCTCCCCAGAGGACCAAAGGCGAGACCTGGAGGAGCAACAGGGTGGGAGTCTAACCCCTGGGTGACAGAGACAGCTCCCATCTGGGATGGAGGCTGCATGGTGGGAGGAGCGGCTGAGGTTGGGCCTGTTTGGCTCCTTGGCCCTTGGAGTCCTGGGTTTGTGTCGAGGGGGAAGGGAAGCTCTCTGGGCCCCAAGAGAAGGGAGGCAGGACTGGGGGTGGCAGGGATTGTAGGATTGCAGCTCTTCTGGAATAGCCTTGAGCACGCTGCTTTGCCTCTGAGCACCTGTGAATGTCAGTGTGAAGACCAGACAGCGGGTCTAACACACACAGTTGCCCCTGGGAGATAGCAGGTGCTCAGTACCCATGAGCCACCCCTGACTGCAGGCGCTACCTGTCTTAGAGGAGGGAGCCCAACCTGGAGGAGGGGAAATGGGAGCTGTGGACTCAGATGTGAGGCAGCTTAGAGCCTGTGGGTGGGCCCTGATGGGCTTCTTATCCACACTCCTCTATCTGCTTGCTGCCATCCTGGCCCTGGAATGGCCCAAAGTCTCTGGGAGACCAGGGGAGATGGCTTGGCCTCTTTCCATTATTTCATCTGTGAAATTGTCACAATCAGACCTGCTGTCTCTCTCTATATATTTTCTATTGTCTATCTATCAATCATCTATCTATCTATCTATCTATCATCTATCATCATCTCTCATCTCTTTCTAGCATCTGCTTTCTATCATCTGTCGTCTCTCTGTTTATTCGTCTGTCTGGCTGTCTATCTGTTTATCCTATCTGTCTGTCTACCTGTCTACCTATTTATCCAATCTATGTATCCTCTCCAATCCCCTCACCACTGGGTCTCAGATTCCCTGCTTGTTAAATAAATGGTCAGTTAACCCTCATCAGTGGTTTTCAGTTTTTCACTTGGGGCCCCCATATTTTGGAAGGTTGTGGTTTGCTGAACAAGCTGTCTGAATTAAGTGCTATCCAACTATTTCCTCATTTTAACATGTTAAAGATCCCCTGTGGGGGTGGGTGAGGTGTGAATTGGAGCCTCCCCAACCCAAAGTGAAATAACTGGAAGCTTCTGTAGCCCCTCATTTCCTAGAGAATGCTTGCCCTGTTTTGGGGACCTCCTGGGGTGCCCCTGTGCTGACCGGAGGCAGACTGTCTCCCAGGGCTGTGGTTTGAGCCCAGCCCCCCTGCTCCTGGGGACCACTGCTGTGGAGGGAGTGACCTTTTGTTCTGCTTTGCCAAGGGGCTTTCTGTTCCTCATTGTTTAGCGGTGACAGGGCTGTGAGGTTTTTTTTTTTTATTGTCCAAGAGGATAAACAGGCCTCAGATTGCTCAAGGGAGCTGACCCCCTCTGCTGGCTACAGGGGCTGGAACCACACAGAGCCAGGGAGGAAGTCCAGGGAGGGCCAGTCACAGCAAAGCTTCAGACAAGAGAGGAACCTGGAGGGGAGGAGGTGGGAGGCCACCCCTCAAACGGCCTGCAGGCCATGGGAGTCCAGCTGCCTGCCCTTAGCAGCCAGGAGCCCTTGGCCACTGTGGCTCTCAGAGCCCAAACTTGGCCACGGTGGGGCTGTTTCCCAGCAGACCTTTGGGCCCTGACAGGAAACCCTTCCCCAGACAGGGTGGGATTTCTTGCTGCAGCCTGGAGCCGGCCTGGCCCTGTGGTTCTCAGGCCCTGGAGGAGTGAGGGGTTCCCCTGGTTACCCCAAGGGCACTCGTGGGGATGAAGCCTTCGGGATGCAGGATTCCCATGAGACCTGTGCTGGCCACTCCGAGGGGTGAGGGGCTGCCAGGGAAGAGGTACAGCCTCTCCCTGCCTGGGGGATGCGATCTGAGGGAAGAGGCAGCTACGTCTGGGATGCTGTGCAATCAGAGGGGGTAGGCACAGCCCCTGGTCTTGGGGAACCGCCCAGCAGCAGGGAAGGCAGTTTGAGGGTTTGCCGAGGGCCAGGCAGCCCCTCTGCCATTAGTATTCAATGGAATGACTTGTGCAGAGGGAGCTTCAGAAGCTGCCGTGACTCTGGGTTCGGGGCTCCCGCAGCTTTCTGATGCCGGGTCTCGGCTGTGAGCCCCTCCGCCACCCCCCACCCCTCCCCCCGTCACCTTGCTCAATCCAGGAGCCCGGGTCCTCAGAGTGTGTTCCGCAAAGGGGCGTGAGAATCAGCGCGGAGATTTCCTTTTCCTTTTTCTTTTTTTACCGGTACAGCTTTGGGCCCACCCCTGAGATTCTGCACTTGTTTGAGGGGCGGGGGTTGGCATTCATGACGGGCACCCCCGGGTGCTTTGGACACAGGCAGTGAGCCCCCCCCACACTGTGGGAAGCCCTGAGAAGGCTTCTCCTTTTTTTTTTTTTAGGGTGCCTGGGAGTCTACTTCAGCAGCAAACAGGGCGTGGGGGGAGCACTGGGGCCGAGTGGTCGTGGGAGCACCGTACCCAGGCGAACTGAGGCTCCAGATGGGCGTTGAAGTGACTTATTCAGGCCTTGTTATGCAGCATGCTTCCCACTGCCTGTGCCCAGACCTCACTGGAGCTGATGGGCGTGGGGTGGGCATGGGGTGGGCCTGGGGTGGGCCTCCGGGGGAAGGTCAGGGTGGAAGATGCGTCTGTGTTTGAGCTTTGTGGCCCTGGTGCTGGAGTTAGATCCCTCCAGGAAAGGACATTGTAACTTAGCCCACAGTTGAGACTAGCAGCTGCTGAGCGCCGACACCCTGCGAGGCTGTGGGGAACAGCCAAGGATAAGCCCCAACCTGCAGCCTCAGGGAGGCTTCCCATCTAGCGGGGGGCCCAGGTGGGCAACCCCATGGCAGTGCTATCAGCCGAGAGCCATGAGGGAGGAAGGCGGGGGCTCTGGGCCGGATGACTCCTTCAGGGTGGGGTGCGGGCTGGGGAGCCTTCAGGAGGGAGGCTGCTGCCTGAGCAGTGTTCCTAAGGTACACATGGAATTTGTCACAGGAAGTACCAGGCCGTTTCAGGAGCAGAAGTCAGCTGGGGCAAAGGCCTGGGAGCCAGAAGAGCGGCAGATTGCTCTGTGGCCGGAAGCCCCAGCTCCTGTGGGTCATTCCCGCTGAGGGCTTCCAGCTGTGGGCGCCAAGTGGCGCATGCGGCCAGGACAGGCTGGTGCTGCCTGCCAGGCAGAGGGGGAGACAGCTGAGTTTCCTGGCCTGCTTGTCACTCACTGTAGGAGCAGCCATGGGCTCTGCGGCCCCAGACTCGGGGCAGTCCTGACTCCCTGGCAGTGCTGTGAGGAACGGGAGGAGGAGGCACACTCAGCCCGCCTGCCACCTTGCCTGGTGGACATTTGGCCAGGTCTGCACTGGCCCAGCGGTGCTGGGTGTTGTGGCTAGTGTCTGTTCTGACGGGCTTGTTGACAGCTCAGCTGTCCAGGGTGACAGGTCCATGGCCATGTTGTGCTGGTTTGTTAAATAGTTTCAGTGACTTCCCTGCTCCTATATGTTAGGTGCTGGAGTCCAGAGAGGTTAAGGCACTTGCCTAAGGCCAAACAGCCACTGAGTGGTGGAGTGAGGATTTGAAACCAGTTCTTTCTGACTCCCTCTATCCTAATCATCACTTGTTCACTAAAGGTTATGGATCTCAATCTTTTTTCCTTTTTTTTGAGATGAAGTCTTACTCTGTCACCCAGGCTGGAGTGCAGTGGTGTGATCTTGGCTCACTGCAACCTCTGCCTCCCAGGTTCAAGTGATTCTCCCGCCTCAGCCTCCTGAGTAGCTGGGATTACAGGCGCGCCACTGCACCAAGCTAATTTTTGTATTTTTAGTAGAGACAGGGTTTCACCATGTTGGCCAGGATGGTCTTGATCTCTTGACCTCGTGATCCACCCTCCTAGGCCTACCAAAGTGGTGGGATTACAGGTGTGAGCCACTGCGCCCGGCCTGATCTCAATCTTGTACTGGCCACGTGCTTGCAGCTGGCAATACAGTGGGAGTGCGCTGGCCCTGGCTCTGACCTCATAGAGCTGCCTTTTGGTTATTTCCAGGTAATACATCTGTGGGGGGCCCTGAAGGGCTTGGGGTGTGTGTACACCTTCTTTGCTTGTGCAGATGTGTGCACATCCATGTTTGCCTACACATTAATGTCTCTAGTCTGGGCTTGCTCTCAGCCTGGTAGAGGTGGCTAATTAATGCTTGTCCCTGAAAGCCTGGACTGCCAACCCCAGTCTTTCAGGAGAGAGGGCAGGACTCAGGGGCTTGCTGCCAGGGGTCCTGGGAAGGCACAGTGGTGACATTGCTGCCACCCTGCACTCCCAGAGGGTCACTCAGAGACCCGGGGGAGGAGGGCTCTGTCTGCCCCTCTGTCCAGGGCTGCAGCTTCCCTGGGCAGGTTTGCTTTTCTCTTTTCTCCCTCTTTATTTATTTATTTTTTGAGACGGAATTTCACTCTGTCAGCTAGGCTGGAGTGCAGTGGTGAGATCTCAGCTCACTGTAACTCCTCCTCCCAGGTTCAAGGGATTCTCCTGCTTCAGCCTCCAGACTAGTTGGGATTATATGCAATCACCATCACGCCTGGATAATTTTGTATTTTTAGTAGAGGCAGGGTTTTGCCATGTTGGCCAGGCTGGTCTTGAACCCCTGACCTTAAATGATCCGCCTGCTTCAGCCTCCCAAAGTGCTGGGATTACAGGCGTGAGCCACCGCGCCCGGTTCTCTTTTCGTTCATCACATTGTTCATCTCTTCACGGAGGCATCCAGCACGGTGGTTGAGATTGTGAGCTGTGAAGTCAGACAGGACCCAGATCCAAACCCTTCTCTGTCACTTACTGGCTCTGGGACCTTGGCCAGGTGGCCTGCCCTCTCAGATCTCGATTTCCTGTTCTGTAAAATGGCTGCAGTAGGGAAACCATCTCTGTCTTCATTGGGTGGTTGGGAAGCCTTGCTGAGACCACACACCTGTCTCAGGTAGGGTCTTTTAGAAGCAGTGCCTGAGGCAGGGATCTTTGTGAAAGTGATTTACTAGGGAAGGCTCCCGGGAAGGCAGGCAGGACAGGGCAGGGGAGGGGCTCTAGCAGGGGTGTTGTCACCAGCTTCAGCTGGATACCGCGGGGGTGGCTCTGGACCATGAATTATACCAGGGTGGGTCCCGCCTTGAGACTGTGTAGGATTCATTGTCAGCCAACCCCTGCAGCAGCTGTGAGGGGTGCCCTGCTGGCAGCGCGGGTCTGAGAGGGGTGCAACAGTACCCACCAACTCGAGCAGCTGAAGCACTTAGAACAGTACCTGGCAACGATTGTCACGGTCATCAACCAACATTCATTTGATGAGTACCAGCTCTGCAGTGGGTCCCATGTGAGAGGTTGAGGGTCTAGAAGATGACAAGGCTGCCACCTCTGCTTTCTGCATCCCACGAGTGTGTGTGTACACGTGTGTGTGCATACATACCCACAGGGGGTGGAAGGACAAGCAAGTAATCATTCCAGAACAATGAGATGACCAGTAGATGGGTCACATTCCCACGTTTAAAGAGCGCCCAGAGGAGGAAGAGGAACTTGAATTAGCTTGGGGGAAGTAGGGAGGGCTTCCCGGAGGAGGCAGCACTCAGCTCGAAAGACAAAGAGATATTTCTGGTGAGGGAGGGAAGAGGAGGCATCCTTGGCGGAGGGCAGCTTTATGCTTAGGACTCCGGTTCTCTGTGACCACTGTCTTCTGGACATCTGCCCCATGTAGTGTTAGGGGTCACCTGGCACTGCAGAAGATCTGAAGGCAGCCCCGCCCTCTGACCAGCAGACTCAGTGCCTCCGCCTGCAGACATGAGTATGCTGCACTGAGGCGGGAACGCAGTAGGGGTAAAAGAAGCCACAAACTCTCTTTCCTCTACCCTGCTCCAGAGGGAGAAACCTCCCCATCCACCATCAGTGCAGCCTGGCAGGGCGAGGGTCAAACATTTGCAGGGCGGGGACCTGGGCATCAGGCACCTCGGAACTCAGGGGCAGCCCTGCTGATGGTGGTCTTCCCTTCTTCCTTCCAGGTGACATTTACACCCTACACCCCAAAGCCTGGGAGCACGTGCCAGATCAACGAATACTATCACCAGACAGCTCAGAGGTGCTGCAGCCAGTGTCCGGCGGGTGAGAGCAGCTGCTGGGGGCTCGGGGCCGTGCCCTGGAGGAGCGCATGTGTACAGGGGCTGGGGCACAGGGGCGTGGCCCTTGATTCCTATTGAACTCCGATTTCTATGCACTGGCCCATGCTCCTTGTTGCTTCTGGGCCTGTGAACTCTGCCTGGCACACTTTCCAACTCCCTTTCCCCGATTAACTCTGACTTGTCCTTTAGACCTCAGCTGAAGATGTCCCCTTTTCCAGGAAGCCTACCTGCCCCACACTGCCCAGCTGGAGGAGGAGGAGCCCAAATTAGTCCTGGGGGAGTCAGGGAGGGCTGCCCAGAGGAGGCAGCACAGCACTCGGCTTCAAAGACAAGTGCTGCCTCCTTTGAGCTCTCCCTGACCCCCGATGTTCCCATGGCAGCTCTTTCCTTGCTGTGTGATTATAGCCCAGTCCCTCTTCCTGTTGCCCCCACTGTGTGCTCCCTCCAGGGCCGGGGTTGTGGCTTGTTTTCTGCTGAATTCACAGCAGGTGGCCCAATGACATGTAGGCACTTGGCGCGCTGTGAAGGCCTACCCATTTCACAGATAGTAGACCTGAGGTCCAGCCACAGTCAGGCCAGGTAGCCTGACTCCCGGTGCCCTCCATCCATTTATTTGTTTCTGTATTCATTCATGTCATGTTTATACGGCACCTGCTGTGTGTTCTAAGTCCTGGGAATACAGATACAGAGAGCAGGGCAGACAAAACCCTTGCCCTCGTGGGGTCTGCATTTTAATGGAGGACACAGACACATACATTAGGAGATGTATGGTCCCGTCTGTCTGTACGTGCTGTAGAAAGACAAGGTCAGGTAAGGCGGGGGAGACACAGCGGGACATCCTGTTTTACACAGGGTGGTCTGGGAAGGTCTCTCTGAGGAGGTGACATTTGGGCAGAGCCCTGCAGGAGGTGAGGGAGCAGGTCATACACATGTACAGGGAACAGTGTGCCAGGAGGAAGCAACAGCATGTGCGAAGGCCTCGAGGTCGGAGCCTATTTGGTGAGTTTGAGGAATAGCAGGGCCAGCGTGTGTGGCCCAGGATGAGGGAAGCCGAGAACGGTAGGTGAGGAGGAGGAGGAAGTGAGCAGGGACCATGGGAAGGAGTTTAGATTTTATTCTCTCTGGGAGCCAGTGGGGGGCTTTGGGAGCTGTTAGCTTGAGACGTAGGTGGGCATATGAGTACCTGTCACCATCCACAGCCATCTTAAGACACCACAGGGAAAGTGACTCTTCTTTCTTCTATTAACTGGAAGGGTCTCTTTATTAAGAAGTTGCTAGAGAGGCCGAGGAGGGCGGATCACTTGAGGCCAGGAGTTTGAGACCAGCCTGGCCAACGTGGTAAAACCCCATCTCTACTAAAAATACAAAAATTAGTTGGGTGAGGTGGCAGGTGCCTGTAATCCCAGCTACTCGGGAGGCTGAGGCAGGAGAATTGCTTGAACCTGAGAGGTGGAGGTTGCAGTGAGCTGAGATTGTGCACTGCACTCTAGCTTGGGCCACAGAGCGAGATTCTATCTAAAAAAAAGAAGTTATTGAGTCAACTTTTTTTAAAGGTTTCCCTCAGAGTGTCCCCATCCCTGGCATGCCTTCTCTCCAGGCCCATGTCCTTGTCCTTGATAGGATACCAGGGACTATATTCCTACTACCTGCTCCTAGGTAGAGAATGTTAGCCATCTATCAGGAAGGAAGAAACTGGCAACCTAGTTCTTAATAAAGTGTGATTGACTGATAGTAGGCCTCCAGTGTTGGAGGTTCAAGCATCTGTAAAGCGCAGAGAGGAATGTGTTTTTGAGCAGAAGGGGTTCAGAAATGGCATGATAGCTGGTACAATACTAGATGGGGGATGATTCCAAGGAATTGGAACTCCACAGAATAGCCTTCCCAGAAGGGCTTCAGAACTCTGGACTTTGTGGGGACAGTGAATGAGCCCGGAGTCCTGGCAGAAGCCCGCCCGCTGAGACCTCTGGCCCTTGTTTCCTCAGGCCAACATGCAAAAGTCTTCTGTACCAAGACTTCAGACACTGTGTGTGACTTCTGTGAGAACAGCACGTACACAGAGCTCTGGAACTGGCTTCCCGAGTGCTTAAGCTGCGGCTCTCCCTGTAGCTCTGGTGAGTAGGTTCAGAGAGAGGGTCCCTCACACCCCTGCCTCCAGCATCCTCTCCACCAGCTCCAGCCTCTTTGGCCTCCAGCTGTCTGGAGTTAGCCCAGGCTGGTTGTTGGAAGTGGCACAGGAGCAGCTGTTTACCCCTACCTCTGGCATTTTCCTCTTCTGTCTCACCAAAGCCTCTTCGCAGCCCCACGGGGCAGGCAGTGGGAGAACCGTGCCCACGTGAGGGTTGAGGAGGTGGTACGTGGAAGAGTGGTGCGCATGCTCGTGAGTGGTGCGCATGCTCGTGAGTGGTGCGCATGTTCCGCGAGGAGCAGGACTGCGGGTTCTTCTCCGGGACTCTGGGCAGTGTTGTGTGTGTCCCATGCTGAGGCGGTCCGCCAGCCTCCTGGAGATCAGCTCTGTCTGGGGGTGCTGGGCTGGCTGGGAGGGCAGCGTGGATGTGGCGGAGGCAGGCGTGACCGTGGGCCGCCCTCTTGCTCCTCCAGACCAGGTGGAAACTCAAGCCTGCACTCAGCAACAGAACCGCATCTGCGCCTGCATGCCCGGCTGGTACTGCGCGCTGGGCAAGCAGGAGGGGTGCCGGCTGTGCTCGCCGCTGCGCAAGTGCGGCCCAGGCTTCGGCGTGGCCAAACCAGGTACGGGGTGGGGCTCACCGTCCTTGGGGATGCCCTGGGCCCTCTCCTTTGTAGACATCCCTGCCGTGTCACGGGCATCCGCCCATTCATTAGTCCAGCTGGGAACACTGTCAGTGGTGGCCAGGTGCTCGCTATCCATCCGTCTGTCCACCGTTTGTTCTTCCTGCCAGCACTCCTGATTAGCACCTCTTGTGTACTGGGCCCAGGAGACCCAGAGATGGATGAGACCAAGTCCTAAGCTACTAGAAAGTTAGGTGATGCTGCAGGAAGATGAACTCACAACTCTACACCCGGGTTGCGTGCATGTGTGTACAGGCGCGCGTGTGTGTGTGTAAGGGGCAGAGGTGCAGACAGAGGTCCTTGGGCCCCTTAGACCTCTCCTAGGGCTCTAATGCCAAGGTCTAGCTGTCCCATAGAGTGTTTGACAAATTCCAATTGTTCCCCGAAGGAACTGAAAAATCAGACGTGGTGTGCAAGCCCTGCGCCCCCGGGACATTCTCCAGCACGACTTCATCCACAGATATTTGCAGGCCCCACCAGAGGTGAGTAGCTGAGTCCTTTGGTTCTGGAGGAGCAGGGAGGGGCTGTCCCTGGGTGACTGTGGGTTCTGGACACAGAGCCAGGACCTTGCCCTGGAAGGCAGGACTGGATGGGTGCATGGGGAGGTGGCGGAGGGAGAGGAGGGGATGTCTGAGAGGGTACACATGTCCGTCTCCCATCCTGCCTGCTGGGACCCGTGAATGAGCCCAGCCACTACGAGCCACTCTGTCCTTTGCTGCCTCCTGACCACGCCTCCTCCTCCCCCAGATGTAACCTGGTGGCCATCCCTGGGAATGCAAGCATGGATGCAGTCTGCCTGTCCGAGTCCCTCACCCAGAGCATGGCCCCAGTCCCAGCACACTCACCGCAGCCGGTGTCCACACGATCCCCACACACGAAGCCAACTCCAGGGCCCAGCATGGCTCCAAGCACCTCCTTCCTGCTCCCGATGGGCCCGATGGGCCCCAGTCCCCCAGCTAAAGGGAGCACTGGCGACATCTCTATTCCAGTTGGTAAGTCACGAGAAGGCTCATTCATTCACTCCTTCTTTTTTTCTGTCTGCTCGTCTTTCTTTTCCTTCTTTTGTTTTCTTTTCTTTTCTCTTTCTTTCTTTTCTTTCTCTTCTATCCCCTAGTTTTACTAAGAGCCCACTGTGGGCTGGACCTGGTGCCCTGTCCTGGGATACAGGTGGCAGTGAGACTGCTTTCTCCCCAACACCTAGTGCTGTCATTCAGAATCCCTAAGTGGGTGGCTGGATGCAATGGCTCACGCCTGTAATCCCAGTGCTTTGGCAGGCCTAGAAGGCAGGAGGATTGCTTGAGGCCAAGAGTTTGAGATCAGCCTGGGTAACATAGCAAGACTCCATTTCTATAAAAAAATTAAAAAGTTATTTGGGTGGGTTGGTGCCTGTTATGCCAGCTACTCAGGAGGCTGAGGTGGGAGGATCACATGAGCTCAGGAATTTGAGGCTGCATTCAGCTATGATTATGCCACTGCACTCCAGCCTGGGTGACCAGTGAGGCCCTATCTCTAAAAAGAAAAAAAAAATCCTTGGATTGGGGAGAGATGGGGTCAGCAATTCACCTGAATTTGCTGCTGTTTCTGATGAGCCCCTTAGATGGAGGAGACAGTGGGCTGGGCCAGGTCATCGCCGGGGCTTCCTTTCTGGGGTTAGAACTGCATCAGGTCAGGGGTCTCAAACTGGTGGCCCTCAGGTTGAATGAGGCCCACAGACATGATTGCTCTGTAATTGGATTTGAGAACCTCTAGCCTAGACTTGGCCCTTACTTGCAATGACTCGAACCACCTTGGGGGATCCTGACTTACCTGCCTGGCCCCTTGTATGTCTGAGTTTGTTTTTGTAGCCATCTGAGCTTCTCATTTCTTTCTAGGACTGATCGTGGGTGTGACAGCCTTGAGTCTACTAATAATAGGAGTGGTGAACTGTGTCATCATCACCCAGGTGAAAAGTAAGAATCCATCCTTCCTTCCTTCATCCACTTGTTCAGGAAGCTTTGGTGGGGTGCCTCTTGTGACTCCAGTACTGGGCACAGCCTTAGGGGTCAGGCAGAGGTGGACATGGGAGTCCTTGTTCTGTAGGAGCTTAGGGCCTGGGGTGGAAGGCACCTCTGCTAACTTAATTACTAAAGGCAAGAGGTGATCAGGGTTTTCCAACGGGTAGGAGTTCAGGATTCCTCTCCAGGAAGCGTGGGGGATTTGGGATTTCTCTCCAGGAAACTTGGGGGATTTGGGATTCCTCTCCAGGAAACCTAGGGGATTTGGGATTCCTCTCTAGGAAGGCTGGGGGATTCAGGATTCCTCTCCCGGAAGCCTGGGGCCTCTGACCTGGGTCAGATCTCGATGGGTGGAGTCTGCAGGGAAGGATGTGCATCCTCAGTGGAAGTGTGGATGGCACAGGTGGGGGTTGGAGAGTGGTTGGGGTGGTGGCAGGTAGAGTTGGGTGGGGGCATCTGCGGACCTTGTCTGGCAGGCAATTGTTCCCCGCAGGGCTGGGCCTCTCTGCTGGTTCTATTGGGCCCCCCTCTGCCCTCCTGCTTAGGATAGATGTGCCCAAGGAAGTCACTCTCCCTTACTTGTTCCCTTTTCCTCTTTACAGAGAAGCCCTCCTGCCTGCAGAGAGAAGCCAAGGTGGTGAGTGTCTCCACTGCCCTCTCCCTCCTCTTCCCTGGGTCTCCTTCCTGGAGGGCTGGGCTGTCACAGAGAAAGCAGTGAATTCTGTCATTAGTCTGTCCAGTGTCAGGAGGTGGGCAGAGCCCTGGGAGCTGGCGTTAAGAGTGGGGAGTCAGGCAGCCCTCCATGGGCTAACAGAGACTGTGAGTGTGAAATGCCCTGGCAGAGAGCAGAGGCCTCCATGGCATTCATGGCAGGCATGTGGTCGTGGACCCACAGTCCAACCTTGGGCAGTTGTGAAATTGCTCTATGGCTACTTCCTTACCGTGAAATGGGGGTTGTGCCTGCTCCATCCAGCTTGCAGGGCGGTGCCATTCGGTCAGCTGACAATGATGTTTCTCATTGCCTCCAATGTTTACAGAGCACTTTCTCAGAGAGCAGTGGTTTTCAAACTGAATTCTGCGGTGGCCTGGTGTCCCACAGAGGGCCCTTGGGCATGGGGGACCTGGTCCTCTCTCAGGTTTGAGGTAGAGGTTGTACGCCTGGGCCCTGGGTCCTCCCAAAGCAGCTCACCTTTGATCTGTTTTATAAAGTAGGGTCTGTGAAGGCTTTTTATTAGAGACAGGCCAACAATGTCATATCATCGTATTTCATTCATTCTTCATTAGGAAGGCATTTGGA
>PVKV010011987.1:19632-60163 GCA_004027835.1 Alouatta palliata
GAGGCGGGTGGATCACGAGGTCAAGAGATCGAGACCATCCTGGTCAACATGGTGAAACCCCGTCACTACTAAAAATACAAAAATTAGCTGGGCATGGTGGCACGTGCCTGTAGTCCCAGCTACTCGGGAGGCTGAGGCAGGAGAATTGCTTGAACCCAGGAGGCGGAGGTTGCGGTGAGCCGAGATCGCGCCATTGCACTCCAGCCTGGGTAACAAGAGTGAAACTCCGTCTCAAAAAAAGAAAAAAAAAAAAAAAAAAAGGGGGAAGGCATTTGGCTTCAAGTAACCCCAAACCTACAGGCGACTTTAGACAAAGGGCTTTATTTCTCTTGCATTATAAGAAGTCAAGGGGTTGGTGTCTGCTGGGATGGCTTCCATTGTCCCCTTGCATGGGGATAGCAGGACCCCAGGGTCTGTCATCTTTAGTGTGTTGACTTTTGTTCTCTTGTGTGTGGCCTCATGTCATAAGATGGTGATCATCACTTCATATGTGGCCTGTAAGTGTGAGGTGGGAAGAAGGGGAAGGTGGCCAGGCCAGCTATGGTGCCCTTGTCAGTAAATCAGACCCCTTCCCAGAAGCCCCAGGTAGACCTTCTTTCATCTCACTGGCCAGACTGCATCACATGACCACCCCTAGCTGCAAGGGAAGCTGGGGAAGAGGGTGCTTTGCTTTTCCAGCCTCCATGGAGGAGGAGGACAAGGAAGAGGGGTTGGAAGTGGGTTTGGGGTGAGCCAGAACATGGGTTTGTCACCGCCTTGCACCTGATAGGCAGGTCAGGTTTTTTACCCAATTTGACAGATGAGAAACAGAGTTCAGTGAGTTTTCTCTACCTCAGGGGCAGGTAGAGAAAATGTTTCTCAACCTCATAGATATTCAAGACAAGATCTTACTTAAGGGAAGCCAAAGTGGGAGGATTGTTTGAGTCCAGGAGTTCAAGACCAGCCTGGGAAACACAGTGAGACACTATCCCTAACAAAATTAAATTAAATATTTTTTAAAAAGATCTTGGGCCAGGCACAGTGGCTCACGCCTATAATCCCAGCACTTCGGGAGGCTGAGGTGGATGGATCACTTGAGGTCAGGAGTTCAAGACCAGTCTAGTCATCATGGTAAAACCCCATCTCTACTAAAAACGCAAAAATTAGCCAGGCGTGGTGGTGGGCACCTGTAGTCACAGCTACTTGGGAGGCTGAGGCAGGAGAATCACTTGAACTTGGGAGGTGGAGGTTGCTGAGATCATGCCACTGCATTCCAGCCTGGACGATAGAGCAAGACTCTGTCTCAAATAAATAAACAAACAAACAAACAAACAATCTTACTTAGTCGTGGGGCCTGTCCCAGGCTGTTCCGCAGCATCCTTGGCCTTTATTCACTTAGATGCCAGTCGCATTCCCACTCCAGTGGTGACAACCACAAATTCTCCAGACATCGTCAAGTATCCCCTGGGGGGCAAAATCACCCCCAGATGAGAACCACTGCTCAAGGGAACAGCTCAGCCCTGGGGGCCCAATGCCTGAAGTTTACACAAGGTGTTTGAAATCAGATAGGCTAATTTCATCCTCTGATTTTGCTGACAAGAAAAGAGATGCAGAGAGGGAAAGTGAGCTGCTCTAGGTCACATGGCAACGTGTCTCTGGACTCCCATCCCAGGGCCCTTTGCCCTGCCCTGTAGTATTTCAGTGAGGAGCAAACTTTCTCACTTTCAGTGGGGGGCGAGTGAATTTCACTGCTCCCTTTCTCCAGCTTCAATTCAGCGACACTGACGGTTGCCGCCTGGTGGCGCACATAGAGCAGGTGTCTGCCCCGAGCTCTACCCCAGCAGGTCAGCTGCCTCCTTCCCTTTCCCCACCAAGCATTTCCCAATCCTCTGTGCACTGAAGATGTCCTGGGTGTGGCCCAGTGGCCGCTGCTTCCCCTTTCCTTTTTTTTTTTTTTTTTTTTTGAGACAGCTCTGTCACCCAGGCTGGAGTGCAGTGGCGCAATCTTGGCTCACTGCAGCCTCCGCCTCCCAGGTTCAAGTAGTCACCCTGCTTCATCCCAAGTAGCTGGGATTACGGGCATGCACCATCATGCCTGGCTAATTTTTCTACTTTTAGTAGAGACAGGGTTTTGCCATGTTGGCCAGGCTGATCTCAAACTCCTGGCCTCAAGTGATCTGTCCACCTCGGTCTCCCAAAGTGCTGGGATGATTAGGCCTGAGCCACCGCATCCAGCTGCTTTTCCTTTCACTCTTCCTTTTAGCGTTCACTGAATGTGAGTGAGTCAAGTATTTGTTAACTAACCCAGTGGTGTGCTGATGACAGCTGTCTAGCAGAGAAAAAACCCCAAACTTTGAGCTGTGGTGTTTGCTAATTTCTGTGGTATAAACATTCCCACTGTGGCCAATTTCAAACTCCCAAGACCTTCCTGAATACGGAGTTGGAAAGAAATAGGCACAGACCTGGGCTCGTCACAGCATAGCCCTGGCTGAGCCCTGCCAGGCTCTTTGTCACTGAGTCCCCACGCATCCCTCAGGGGCAGGGAGCATCATCACCCCCACTTTAAAGAGGAGGAAACTGAGACTCAGGGAGGTTCCGATTCTCCTGTAGGATGAGATCATTGGGTGAGTGGCATAGCCCAGGTTTGAATCAGGTGTATGCCCGTGTCCCACGCTACTTCTCAACCAGAGCTAGTCCTGCTAAGAGGCCAGTGGAGAGTCCTCTGGAGCTGGGCTGCTGGGCTTAGAGTGTGGACTCACCACCCACCTGCTCCTCCTGCCACAGAAAGAACGCCTAGGGCATGGGAGACAGTGGCGTCTCTTTGTTTAGAAAACACCAACGGGTGAGCTTACCCACAGTCACCCCCACAGACACATTCATGCACGAGCCACATCTGATAACAGGCGCCAACATATATTAGGTGTTGAACGGATGCCAGGCATTGTGCCCAGGGTTCTTTATTCTCTCTCTCTCTTTTTTTTAGACAGTCTTGCTCTGTCACGAGGCTGGAGTGCAGTGGCGCGATCTTGGCTCATTGCAACCTCTGCCTCCTGGGTTCAAGCGATTCTCCTGACTCAGCCTCCTGAGTAGCTGGGACTATAGGCACGCGCCACCACACCCGGCTAATTTGTGCGTTTTTAGTAGAGGCAGGGTTTCACCATGTTGGCCAGGGTGATCTGGATCTCTTGAGTTCGTGATCCACCCGCCTCGGCCTCTCAAAGTGCTAGGATTACAGGCGTGAGCCACCGTACCCAGCACGTTCTTTATTCTCACAGCCATGCTGCCACATGCAGGCAGTATGATTCTTGCTCCTGGCCCCATATGGCCCAGGAATCATGGGCCAGAGAAGTGAGTAACTTTCCCAGTGTGGCACAGCTAATGAGAGTGGCCTGGGTCATAAACCTAGGAGTGCCTCTCCTCGCCGCTCTGGCACACACACTACGCCACTCAGATAGGCACACATGCCCCCTGACGTAGACACATGTGTGCATGCTTCCCACACCCTCACGCCTGTAGATACGGGTGTGTGCGCCTGTGAACACACAGACAGACCCGGCAGGAACCTGGAGGACCTGAGCGATGGCTCTGCTGGGTTTCTGCTTTTGCCCAGAGTAGGTGGGCTGGGAGCGGCTGGGCACTGAGGGTGCTGGCTGGCTGACTGAGATCCTGTGTTTTGAATGAGGCTCCTCAGTACTTGGCCCTCTTGGGGTCCCAGCCCAAGGAACAGGGTGCAGGTAGCTTCTGTGCTTGGGAGGAGGGAGGTGGCTGTGACCTTTGGGGTGTTTTGTTCTGCCTGGCTGTAGCTGCCGGCAGAGGGGGTGGGGCACAGGCCAGAGAAACCCCTTCTGTGGGGTTGTGAGGAGTGATGCTTGGATGCTTCTCCTCCCCTTCCAGGCTTAGAGCAGGGCTAGGGGGTGGTCGTGGGCAGAGGCCGGGGTCAGACCACCTGGGCGGAGGTTCAGCATGAACTTGAACCCCTTCCAGGCTTAGAGCAGGGCTAGGGGGTGGTCGTGGGCAGAGGCCGGGGTCAGACCACCTGGGCGGTGGTTCAGCATGGACTTGAACCCCTTCCAGGCTTAGAGCAGGGCTAGGGGATGGTCGTGGGCAGAGGCCAGGGTCAGACCACTTGGGCGGAGGTTCAGCATGAACTTGAAATGTACTCCATGTCTCCAAAACTGGGAATCCAGCCTAGGGAGGGTACAGGGATCCTGGGGAAGCTGGTCTGGGTTGGTCCTGCTCCTGCCACGGACCAGCTGTGTAATGCTGAGTGTAGTACTCACTGTCTCCGAGCCTCTGTGGCCTCATGGGGACGGCCTGCACGGGATCCCTCCAGTCTTGAGTAAGAGGTTGCAGGCTGGCCTCCGGGAACTGAGAGTGCAGGCGGTGCTCAGGTGTCGGAGAAGCCATGGGAGCTGGGGCTGCAGTGATTGAACAGAGGGGACCTGGCACTCACATCTATTCTCAGACCACATCTGGAATGGTAGCTCCCTCTGGAGGAAGGCAGGAGGTCCCAGCGTTTCCTGGGGGGGCTGTGGTGCCTGCGCTGCTCACTCCACCCCTGCAGCAAATGCCATCCCCCTCGCCTCCCTCTCGTCTCATCAGCCCTTCACTCATCTCTACCCTCCTTCTGCCTGGGACCCTTGTTTCCATTCTGGGCAGCCCAGGGGCCGGGGAAGCCATTGAGAACGTGGCCCCTGACATCTCCTTTTTTGCCGGGATTGGCAGTCTCCCAGAACTCCCAGGCAAGGGGACGCGCACCTGGCCGGTCACTGGGAACAGACAACAGCCTGGGAGAGGAGTTTCCAGCCTCTCTCCGGCGTGGGCGTCTGGAAATGGGGACCTTGCCTTGAGTCTCCAGAGCTGAAAGCCCAAACACCCAGGAAAGGCACTGTGGGATTTAGCCCAGCCGTGGTATGTCCTCACCATGACCTTGGGCAAGTAACTCAACCTCTCTGTGCCTCAGTTTCCACAAAGCAGTGATAACACTGGGCTGTTGGAAGAGTCCATGTCGATAGTGTCTGGAGGGACTTAGGTACAGTGCATGGCATTGGGTGGCGCTCAGATGTCAGCTAATATTATTATTATTCTATGGGGAGAAGACACTAGGGGAAGTCTCAGAGCAGCCTGTGTGGTGACGCTGGAACGGGAGGCTGAGGCAGTGCAGCAGAGGGTCTCAAATGGGAGAGCTCTCTGCCCCGGAGCGACTGAGCAGAAGGGTCTGTACTCTCACTCTGTGTGGGCCAAATGGTAGAAATGTTAGGGTTTGTGGCCTGTGTGGTCTCAGTGCCAGTGACTCAAACCGGCCTCTGTAGCAGGAAAGCAGCTGCAGCACAGACAGCACACCCCCAAGTCAGCGTGCTGAGTCCCGGTCTAACTGTGCTGCTGGACACCCACACTTTCTACGTGTCACAAATTATTATTATTATTATTATTTTTAGATAGAGTCTCTCTCTGTCCCCCAGGCTGGAGTACAGTGGCGCAATCTCGGCTCACTGCCAACTCCGCCTCCTGGCTTCAAGCAATTCTCCTTCCTCAGCCTCCCGAGTAGCTGGGACTACAAGGCGCACGCCACCACGCCTGGCTAATTTTTGTACTTTTAGTAGAGATGGGGTTTCGCCACGTTGGCCAGGCTGGTCTCGAACTCCTGGCCTCGTGATCCGTCCGCCTTGGTCTCCCAAAGTGCTGGGATTACAGACGTGAGCCACTGCGCCCAGCCACAGATTATTCTTAAACCTTTTTTTTCAACCATTTAAAACGTGAAAACCAATGGAGTGTGGTGGTACACGCCTGTGATCCCAGCACTTTGGGAGGCCGAGGTGGGAGTAAGGCTTGAGCCCAGGAGTTCAAGGCCAGCCTGGGCAACATAGCACGGCCCTGTATCTACAAACAATCAACAAAAAAAAATTAGCCAGGAGCAGTGGCATGTGCCTGTGGTCTCAGCTACTCAGGAGGTTGAGGCAGGAGGATCACTTGAGCCTGGAAAATTGAGGGCTATAGTCAGCTATGATTGTGCCATTGCATTCCTGCCTGAACAACAGGGTGAGACCCTGTCTCAAAAAAAAAAAAAAAAGGTGAAAACCGTTCTTAGTGGCAGGCTGGATTGGGCTCCTGGGCAGTCATTTGCCTACTTCTGATTTAACAAACTCTTGTATGGAGTTTACTATGTAATAGATATTGTTTTAAGCACTTTACAAATATTCAGCCATCTAATCTTCACAACAACCCTATGAGGTAGGTTATTATTCTCCCTTTATAGATTAAAAAAAAAAAAAAAAAGATTCAGGAGGAGTTAGGAATCAAAATTAAAAAAAAAAAAAAAGAGGCACAGAGGGGTTAAGTAACTTGTCCAAGGTCACACAGCAAGTGAGTGGTAGAGTCATGATTTGCACTTGTGTGGTCTGGGTTTAGAGTCCACACTCTTGCTAGGCTGGGTCTTGTCTCCCTGTGCAGATGGGGTGAAGGAAAGTTGCTTTCCTTCTATTCTCTTAGGCAAAATGAGGATGAAAATCCTGCCCCACCTCTAAGATGATTTGGTGAACAGGGCCAGGTGGTCTCTGCCCTCAGAGGGCACTCACTCCAGTAGAGCAGCTAGGTGCTAATAACAGAAACACGGAAACCACAGAGAATCACACTTCCCAAAAAGCGCCGTATGTGGAAAGAATGTGCACAGGTGGGCAGAAGTGTCATGTAAACTCTGAAGTGCTGTGGCAAGTAGATGGCAGTGGGAAGGAGGAGGGGAAGAAGGAACTGGCTGATGGGCTGACCAATCTCCCCTGCTACCCCCTACCCATCCAGCCTCACCTGCCTTCTGATAAGGCCCGGGGTGCCCAGGGCCCTGAGCAGCAGCACCTGCTGACCACAGCACCGAGCTCCAGCAGCAGCTCCCTGGAGAGCTCAGCCAGCACTTCGGACAGGAGGGTGCCCGCCCAGAACCAGCCACAGGCAGAAGGCGTGGGGAGGGCCAGCGGAGCCGGGGAGGCCGGGGCCGGCACCAGGAGCTCAGGTAAGAGATGGGAGCACACCTGGCTTCATTGCAAGCCTCCTTGGTCTTTCTCACCTAGTTTCTGGGGTTGGAAGACGAATGAAGAAATGGTGGCCGCAGGGTTCCACTCACTGAGCTTGCTGCTGAGTCCCTTTGCGTCTGAGGCACTGGGATTGTGGGGACCATGTCCACTTTCTGCAGGCTGCATTTTGTCTTGGACCTGGTCTATGACAGATGTCACTCCTGGTTGGCATATCTAGGGCCCACACTGGAGGGGCCCCTGTACGGGGTCTACTGGGCTGTGCCTCTCTCCCTCTTACCTGGCAGCGCCGGGTAGTGAGAATTCAGGGAATTACTGTGAAGTTGGGTCATTCTCAGCTCCCTGCCCAGCCACGCTGGTGCCATAAGAATTTGGGCAGGATGCTTAACCCTGCCAAGCCTCTGTTTCCTCCCCTAGAGGTGAGCTGTGTCGCCTCCTTGTAGGGCTAGTGAGAGATGAGTGACATTGTGCCCAGCTGGGTACCAGACTAGGGCCAGGCTCCCTCTGGGCGGCCTCCAGGTGGGGACTGACGGCTGCAGCCCCCACCCCACAGCCCTCCTCCAGTTCACCCACCCCCGGCTGCTCCCTAGCTCACCGCGCCCCTGCCTCTTGCCTACACTCATGATGCCCCTGCCTGCAACACCCGTTCCTACCTGTCCCCAACTGCCCACAGGAGCAGATGTGCCCATTTCGGTGTGCCCCATCATAGCCCCAGCCTCCTCGGTGGGATATCTCATCAGTGCGCCCCACTCCAGCCTGAGAACTCCCTGTGGGAGGCCCTGGGACAGTGCCTGGAAGAGAGCAGGGGCCCTAAACATTGTTGAATGAATGCATGAATGCACTCCAATTATAAACTCTTAGTCTTTGCCCAGTTGTTGGATTCATCTGAGTTTTTTTCCTTTTTTTTGAGATGGAGTCTCGCTTGTCGCCCAGGCTGGAGTGCAGCGATGCGGTCTTGGCTTACTCCTCTGCTCACTGCAGCCTCTACCTCCTGGGTTCAAGTGATCCTCCCACTGCAGCCTCTCGAGTAGCTGCGGTTATAGGCATGTGCCACCACGCCCGGCTAATTTTTCTATTTTTAGTAGAGACGGGGTTTCACCATGTTGGCCAGACTGGTTTCTAAATCCTGACCTCAGGTGATCCGCCTGCCTTGGCTTTCCAAAGTGCTGGGATTACAGACGTGAGCCACCTGTGCCCGGCCCATCTTTCTGATTTCTTAGCTACACCTGGTGTGGCTTCCTCCTTGGCCCAGGGTGGAGCCCTGACAGCTTGTGCCCTCCCCTCTCCCCTCTGCCTCTTCTGCTCTGTGCTCCTTCTCTTGAGTCCCCCAACCTGTCTCCCTGGCCTCCGCCCTCTCCTTCTCTCCCTCCCAGCCCTCACACCTGCCTTCACTGTGGGAACCTGTAAAGCCCAGGGCTGTTCCCCTTTGTGGTCCCCCACCCACCCCCGCAATGTCTCATGCTCGATGTGCAAAGGCCACGGTGACTTTAGGTGACATTTGGGTGCTGTGGAGGCTCAGGGTGGAAAGTTCCTTCTGGGCCTGTGATTTCAGCCCTCCTCCCCGCCACCTCCTGGGGCTGTTTTGAGCACAGCAGGTCTCCAGCTCCATCTGCCTCCCCAGCTTCCAGGTAGTTGGAGTTAGGGGGAAGCAGGCTGGGGTGAGGGCACCCAGCAGGTCCCTGCAGCAGCAGCAGCTCTCATTTTCTGAGGGGGCTACTGTGTGCCAGGGCCCTCATATTCATCTCGGCAAATCCACCCTCCAGCATCTCCCTAGCCAGTTAGAAAACTCAGCTGCCCACGGGGGCTGGGCGGGAAGGTGAGGCAAACCTTGGACTCTCCTTGGCTGGATCTCCTGCACCTGCCTCCCAAGGGAAGCCATACATCCAGATTTTTAAATGTATGCCTGAATTTTAAATGTTGGCAATCAATTCACTTAAAAACATCACCAAGAACAAAACATACCTGTAGAAGCACAGCGGGAAACGGTCAAAAAGTCCCTGGCCTGGCCAGGAAAGCTGGCTCACGCCTGTAATCCCAGCACTTTGGGAGGCTAAGGTGGGAGGATCACTTGAGTCCAGGAGTTTGAGACTAGCCTGGGCAACATAGCAAGACCCCTGTCTCTATTTTTAAAAAAAGAAAAAAAAGTCCCTACCCTCTGGGGCTCAGAGTCTGGTGGAGACCCCAGGAGCTGGGGGCCCTGGAGATCACGGAAATGGGGAGGGACCCAGAGAGTGGTAGGATGGGAAGTACATGTCTCTAGAGAGGGAGGCCGGGGGCAGGAGGGGAGGCTTCGTGGAGGAAGTGGCCTTTGAGCTAAGGCCTGAGCACTAGAGAAGAGGTCTCTAGGCTGAGGGAGCAGTCTGTGCAAAGGCCCAGGGGACCTGAAGGGCTCAAGAGGCTGTAGGGGGGCGAGTGTGGCTGGAAGGAACCCCATTAAGGTCTTGGAACAGCAGGAGAAGGGGCAGAAGAAGGCAGATTCCAGATCAGGCAGGGCCTGGTAGGCTGTGGCGAGGACTGTGGGTTTTTGAGCCACCAAGGAAGTGATCTCCCAAGTTCAAGGGCCAGCTCTGGCTGCTGATGGGGAGCAGACTTCAGAGGGGTGGGGTCGAAGCCGGGACAGGTAGAGGCTGTTCACACCTGTTCAGGTGGGAGTGGCTGGAGGCTTCCACAGCTCCCTGCACCATGCAGCAGTGAGGCAGGGTGACCCTTGCAGAAGTCATCTTGGTTTTGTTTTTGTTCTTTTTTGTTTTTTTTGAGAGAGAGTCTGGCTCTGTCACCCAGGCTGGAGTGAAGTGGCACTATCTCGGTTCACTGCAGCCTCCACACCCCAGCTTCAAGCGATTCTCCTGCCTCAGCCTTCCGAGTAGCTGGGATTATAGGCACCGGCCACCATGCTCGGCTACCTTTTTATTTTTGTATTTTTAGTAGAGACGGGGTTTCGCCATGTTGGCCAGGCTGGTCTCAAACTCCTGACCTCAGGTGATCCACCTGCCTCGGCCTCCCAAAGTGTTGGGATTATAGGCGTGAGCCACTGCACCTGGCCCAGAAGTCATCTTTTGAAGGGAGACTGCTGGGTGTGGGGTATGAGAGAAAGATGGGTCTGAGGCTCAGGACCCGAGCAGCTGGGTGGATGGCAGCAGTGAGCCCCGAGATGAGGAGGAGCGGGTTGGATGGGAGATGGGAGTACAACCTAGAGTTAACTTTGAGGCTGGGTGCAGTGGCTCACACCTGTAATCTCAGCACTTTGGGAGGCTAGGTGGGTGGATCATGAGGTTAGGAGTTCAAGACCAGCCTGGCCAAGATGGTGAAACCCCGTCTCTATTTAAAAAAAAAAAAATTATAAAATTAAAAAAAAAAGAGTTAAGTTGGAGGCCAGGCATGGTGGTAATCTCAGCACTTTGGGAGGCCGAGGCAGGCAGATTCCTTGAGGTCAGGTGTTCGAGACCAGCCCAGGCAACCTGGCGAAACCCTGTGTCTACAAAAAATTAGCAGGGTGTGGTGACCTGTAGTCCCAACTACTCAGGAGACTTAGGTGGGAGGATCACTTGAGGCCAGGAGGCAGAGGTCAAAGTGAGTCTAGAGAGCGACACTGCACTCTTTTGAGACCCAGTCTTAAAAAATAAAGATTCACTGACAAAAAGATGAAAATAAATAAAGAGACAGAGACAGAGACAGGGTCTCACTATGTTGCCCAGGTTGGTCTTGAACTCCTGGGCTCAAGCGATCCTACTGCCTTGGCCTCCCAGGTAGACATCTGTCTTACATAACTGGTTCCTCCCGTCTCTGGGGTGGTTGGGGCTGGGTAGGTGGTGATGTTATTCTCATTTAGCAGAGAGGAAAATGAGGCGCATGCAGGTGAAGTGATTTGCTCAAGGTCACTTAGAGCTGGGCTCGAATCTCCGTCTCTTGGCTCCTGGCCCAGTGCTCTTTCCCACGTGTCTGAATCTGCATCTTGGGCAGTGGTCCCAGAGACATCCCCCTCTCTGGGACCCCTGGACTGACCCCTGCCCCATCTTGTGCTTAGCAGATTCTCCCCCTGGTGGCCATGGGACCCAGGTCAACGTCACCTGCATTGTGAACGTCTGTAGCGGCTCCGACCACAGCTCACAGTGCTGCTCCCAGGCCAGTGCCACAACGGGGTACACAGATGCCAGCCCCTCGGGCTCCCCGAAGGACGAGAAGGTCCCCTTCTCCAAGGAGGAGTGCGCCTTTCGGTCTCGGCTGGAGACACCAGAGACCCTCCTGCAGAGCACCGGAGAGAAGCCCCTGCCCCTCGGCGTGCCTGATGTGGGGATGAAACCCAGTTAACCGGGCTGGTGTGGGCTGCGTCGTAGCCAAGGCGGGCCAAGCCCTGGCAGGATGACCCTGCAAAGGGACCCTGGTCCTTCCAGGCCCCCACCACTAGGACTCCGTGGCTCTTTCTGGGGCCAAGTTCCTTTAGCACCCTCTACAGCTGCAGCCTCCCTCTGACCTGCAGGCCGAGAGCAGAGGCAGCGAGTTTTGGAAAGCCTCTGCTGCCACGGTGTGTCCCTCTCAGAAGACTGGCTGGGCATGGACATTCAGGGCAGTGAGCTGCCCCGCCCAACTGGACCTACGAGCTTGGCTTCTGGAGCCCTTGGGTTGTTCGTTCGTTTGTTTGTTTCTCCCTCTGGGCTCTGACCCAGTTCTGGCTTCCAGAAAACTCTGGAATCCTCTGCAGAGGGGCTTTCTGGAGAGGAGGGATGCTGCCTGTGTCACCCATGAAGAGAGACAGTGCTTTGGCCTAATGCTGAGACTGCAGGACGGTCCCAGGGCTCTGTGCAGGGAGGTGGCAGCCCTGTGGGGAACGGGGTCCTTCAGGTTAGCTCAGGAGGCTTGGAAAGCATTACCTTAGGCCGGGCGTGGTGGCTCACACCTGTGATCCCAGCACTTTGGGAGGCTGAGGCGGTGGATCACCTGAGGTCAGGAGTTTGAGACCAGCCTGGAACATGGCGAAACCCTGTCTCTACTAAAAATACAGAAATTAGCCGGGCGTGGTGGCAGGCATCTGTAGTCTCAGCTACTTAGAAGTCTGAGGCAGGAAGATTGCTTGAACCCTGGAGCCGAGATTGTGCCACTGCACTCCAGCCGGGGCAGCAGAGCAAGACTGTTCCCCCCACCTCCAAGAGAAAGCACCACCTCCAAATGTCAGCTTGTCCTTTTGTACCACGGTGTGAAAGTCAGATGCCCAGAAGGCCCAGGCAGGCCACCATATTCAGTGCCATGCCTGGGCAAGATAACGCACTTCTAACTGGAAGTCTGCCCAATTTGTAAAAATGGAAGTACCATGCAGGCCAACAAGCCAACAACGAACAAAGCCAAACTCTGCCAGCCACATCCAGCCCCTCGCCTGCTGTTTGCACCCTCCGCCTTCCTTCCAGTGTGCCCACAGCCCCGCCCCTCCTCCCTCGCTGTCCGGTGTGGTGTCCCGGGCCACGCCATCTCATTTCAGGGAATTTCAGGAACTAGAGATGACTGAGTCCTCACAGCCATCTCTCTCCTCCTACCTCAGCCCAGACCCTCCTCCTGCCTCCAGAGGGGTGGGCTCCTCTTCCCCACTCCCCATCCCCAATGCCCTGGCCCCAGTGGGGCTGCCCCGCCACTTTGGTACATGGCCAGTGTGAATCCCAAGTGCCAGTCTGTGTCTGTGTCTGTGTGTGTTGTGGGTGTGCATAGCCAAGGTCAGTAAATTGAATGGCCCGTCTTGAAGCCACTGAAGCTGGGATTCCTCCCCGTTAGAGTGAACCTTCCCCCTCCCCTCCCCAAACACATGCCCAGGGCTCTGCAGAGGGGGAACAAGTGTAGCCTTACCCAGATTCTGGAGGGAAGCAGGTTGAGGGGCTCCTGGAAAGGCTGGCTCAGTTTCAGGTACATGGGGATAAAGGAGAAGGCATGAAATAGTCTATCTAGAAGAGCAGGGCAGGGTGATGAATTGCTGATAAATTCCACCGGACTTGAGCTTGGCAGCTGAACTATTAGAGGGTGGGAGAGCCCAGCCATTACCATGGAGACAAGAAGGGTTTTCTACCCTGGAATCAAGACATCAGACTGGCTGGCTGCAGAGGCTCGCACCTGTAATCCCAGCTACCCAGGAGGCTGAGAGGAGGATCACTGGAGCCTGGGAGTTTGAGGCTGCAGTGAGCTATGATAACGCCACGACACTCCAGCCTGGGCAACAGAGTGAGACCCTGTCTCTTAAAGAAAAAAAAAGTCAGATTGCCAGGGCTGGCCAGGTTTCTGCCCACATTGGACCCACATGAGGACACGATGGAGTGCACCTGCCCCCTGGTGGACAGTCCTGGGAGAACCTCGGGCTTCCTTGGCATCACGGGCAGAGCCAGGCAGCGATGAATTTGGAGACTCTGGAGCCTCAGTTCCCTTGCATGTGTTGATGAGACAATGAGAGTTTGCACTGTATGCTGGACAGCATTCCTGCTTATCAATAAACTTGTTTGTTTTACACATCGGCCCCTGGCTCTGCCTGGGGTCTGGGCTTGGGTTTGTCCATGGTCCTGATTCTCTGCCACCCCTGTATAAGGAGAGATGGGGTGATGGTCCCTGGGGTCTGGCTGGCCCATGTTGTGACTGGATCACAGAGGGACCCCAGTTAAAGCCACCCCCTCAGGCCTGTGAACAGTAAGAGAACTTCCCGCTCAGGACCACGTAGCTGGGCTCCAAGTGTGCCCTGGTCTCATGCCCTCGTCCCCTCAGTCTTCTGGGCCTGCTTTTGGGACCAGGGTGGGGTTTCTGCAGATCTGCAGATTCCTAGCAGCCCAGGCAGCCAGACTCTGCCCTCCTGGGAACCCCACTTGGGAAAAGTGGGTGCCCCTGGGATGCTCAGACCAGTACAGAGCTCTAGGGGCACAGAGGACATCCCTGGGCCCAGGCAGGGGGTCAGAATAGGGTTGTGGAGATGACCTCTGACCTCCTCCTGAGGAATGAGCAGCAGTTTTCCAGAGCCAAGCATTGTGGGTGGGGAGCTATCAGGCAAAAGGAATTCTGAGCCTAAAGGCCTTAGCCAGACCAACATGGTGAAACCCCGACTCTACTAAAAATACAAAAAATTAGCCGATGTGATGGTATGCACCTGGAATCCCAGCTAGTCAGGAGGCTGAGGCACGAGAATCACTGAGGCAGAGGTTGCGTGAGCTGAGATCATGTCACTGCACTCCAGCCTGGGTGACAGAGAGAGGGTCCATTTCAAAATAAATAAAGGCTTGGAGGGGAGAGAGACCTTGACCTGTGTACTGGTTCCACCGACTTCCTGGGTCACCATCGTCATTTCAGCTCCTCAGTGGGACCATTTTCATTCTTGGTGATTGCAGGATCTGTGGATGACGGAACACCCCACCTCCCAGCTCCTAGCTCCCCTCTCCACCCTGTCTCAGTCACTCAACCCTTGACCAGGGCTCCCCATACTTACTCCATAAACAGCCAGGGAGCAAATTTATTTTACTTTTTTGAGACAAAGTCTCACTCTGTCACCAAGCTGAAATCGTGGCTCACTGCAGCCCTGACCTCCTGTCTCAGCCTCCTGAGTAGCTGGGACTACAGGCATGGAGCACCATTCCCAGCTACATTTTATTTTATTTTTTTTTATTTTGAATTTTTTGGGGTTTCCCTCTGTTGCCCAGGCTGGTCTCGAACTCCTGGACTCAAGTGATCCACTCGCCCTGGCCTCCTAAAGTGCTGGGATTACAGGCGTGAGCCACTGCCCCTGACCAGAGTAAATATTTGACACTTGGCAGGCCTTATAGTTTCTGCAGCAACTACTCAACTATGCTGTTGCAGTGTGAAAACAGCTGTGCACAGGACATAAAAGAAGGGCAGATGTGGCCTTTGGGATGTAGCCAGATCAATGCCTTAGACCCTGACATTACTGAGAACTGTACCTAATCTCAATTTCAAGGATCTCACTTTCCCCCACCCCTGCTTCCTCCTGTCTTTCTCCCTCACTGGCACCTGCAGCTGTTGGTGACGTTTTCTCCCTTGTGTGCACCCCCAGCACTTTCTCCTGGTTTGTTTTCTCTCTGGTTGAACCCAGCTCTCTGCGCCACATCTGCACCTGTGCACCTGGAGGGGCGGGATGATGGCATTCCACCATGCTGGCTGGTCGCATTTTCATTTCATGAACTTTAAACTTGGCTGGGGACGGTGGCTCATGCCTGTCATCCCAGCACTGAGGTGGGAGGCTGAGGTGGGTGGATTGCTTGAGCTGAGGAATTCAAGACCAGCCTGGGCAACATGGTGAAACCTTATCTGTACAAAAAATACAAAAACTAAGCTGGGTGTGGTGGCACATACCTGGAGTCCCTGCTACCCAGGAGGCTAAAGTGAGAAGATTGCTTGAACCCAGGAAGTGGAGGTTGCGGTAAGCTGAGATCTTGCCACTGCACTCCAGCCTGGGGGACAGAAAAAAAAAAAAAAAAAGAATAAACTCTATGGGGGTCCTTGGTGCCTCCCAGCAGTGACAACATGTCTCCTATATTAGTTCCTATTGCTGCTATAACAAGCCATGCAAACTCAGTGGCTTAAAACAATGCAATTTCACTCTTCTACAGCTCTGGGAGTCAGAAGCATTAAATCAAGGTGTTGCCAGGCCTGCTAGGCTCAAATGGGAATTTGTTTTTGGAGGTTTTAGGGGAGAATCCGGTTCCTTGCCTTCAGCTTCCAGCGTCACCTGCATTCCTTGGCTTGTGGCCCCTTCGTCCATCTTCAGAGATAGCAATGGAGTCTCTTCAGTAGTCAGCTCTCCCCCTGCCTCCCAATTATAAGGATACCTGTAATTATAGCGGACCACACAGATAATCCAGGCATTTTGCAAGGTTTCAGGAATTCAGACATCAATGTCTTTGCAGGGGCAAAGACAACCGCTGGTTATCCAGCCTACCAGCTTCCATTCACTCAGTCTCCCACTCTTTCTATTTCTCTTTTAAATTAATTTTTTTTATACGGAGTCTCTGTGGCCCAGGCTGGAGCGCAGTGGCATGATCTCGGCTCACTGCAACCTCCACCTCCCGGGTTCAGGCGATTCTCCTGCCTCAGCCTCCTGAGTAGCTGGGATTATAGGTACATGCCACTATGCCCAGCTAATTTTTGTATTTTTAGTAGAGATCGGGTTTTGCCATGTTGGCCAGGCTGGTCTCGAACTCCTGACCTTAGATGATGTAATCACCTCAGCCTCCCAAAGTTCTGGGATTATAGGTGTGAGCCACCTCACCTGGCCTATTTTATCATTTAAATAAAAGGATTAATTGAGGCTTTTATTTGAGACTGAGTATCGCTCTGTGACCCAGGCTGGATCACAGCTCACTGCAGCCTAAAACTCCTGGGCTCAAGCAATCCTCCCACCTTGGCTTCCCAAAGTGCTGGGATTATAGGCATGAGCCACCACGCCTTGCCCTGCTCTTCTAGATGGACTATTTCATGTCTTCTATTTTATCCCCAAGCCTCTGTCCTCACCCTACCCTTACCTTCAGTTGGTTACCTTGCTGTCTATTTCACTGAGAAAATAAATACAAGAGAATGCTTCAGGCTTGCGCCACCACATCTCCCCTCTCACCCCACGTCTGCGCCCACAACCCTGGCCTTTGCCATGACTGGGTCTGAGGACAGTTCCTCCTCTGCATGGGATCTTAGCATCTCTCGCGGCTCAAGGACATTGCTTCAGTGAGTCTCCTGTCTCTTTCCTTCAGCATCAGTTTCTCTGGCTCCTGGATCTTTCTTGTTTGCATGTAGACACACTGAGGCTCCTCCCGTTTATGAAACAACCTCACGCCCATGAGGATGACTACTATAAAACAAACCAGAAATTAATAAGTGTTGGTGAAAATGTGGAGAGATGGAAAACCTTGGGCCTTGCTGAGGAGAGTGCAAAATGGTCCAACTGCTGGGCGATACAGTGTGACAGTTACTCAACAAATAGAACATAGAATTACCATCGGATCCAGCAACTCCACTTCCTTGTATCCACCCCAAAGAGTTGGAAACAGAGTCTCGAACAGGTATTTGTACAGCAGTGCTCCCTGTTCATAGTAGCCAAAAGGCAGAAACAACCTGGGTGTCCAAAAGGTGGAATGGATAAACAAAATGTGGTCTATAGGCAGAGCGAATTGGCTCACGCCTATAATCCCAGCACTTTGTGGGGCTGCGGAAGGTGGATCACCTGAGGTCAGGAGTTCAAGACCAGCCTGGCCAACATGGTGAAACCCTGTCTCTACTAAAAATATAAAAATTAGCATGGTGTGGTGGCGCACGCTTGTAGTACCAGCTACTCAAGAGGCTGAGACAGGAAAATTGCTTGAACCCGGAAGGTGGAGGTTGCAATAAGCCAAGACCACATCATTGCACTCCAGCCTGGACCACAGAGTGAGACTTCATCTAAAAAAAATGTGGTCTACAATGGAATAGTCAACCTTAAAAAGGAAGGAAATTCTGACACGTACTACAACACGGATGATTCTTGAGGACAAGGGTCCCTTGTCCCTTAAGCTAAGTGAAATAAGCCAGTCACAAAAGGACAAATTCTGTACATTTCCCATACATCAGGTACCTAGAGTAGTCAGATTCATAGAGATAGAAAGTAGGATGTTGGATGCCAGAACCTAGGAGAAGAGGGAAATGGGGAGTTAGTGTTTAATGGGTACAGAGTTTCAGTTTTTCGAAACAATAAGAGTTCTAGGGCCGGGCGTGGTGGCTCACACCTGTAATTCCAGCACTTTGGGAGGCCGAAGCGGGTGGATCACAAGGTCAAGAGATCGTGACCATCCTGGCCAACATAGTGAAACCCCGTCTCTACTAAAATATAAAAAGTATCTGGGTGTGGTGGCGCATGTCTGTAGTCCCAGCTACTCAGGAAGCTGAGGCAAGAGAATTGCTTGAACCTGGGAGGCGGAGGTTGCAGTGATCCGAGATTGCGCCACTGCACTCCAGCCTGGTGCCTGGTGACAGAACAAGACCCTGCGCCCCCCCCAAAAAATTAAAAGAGTTCTAGGCCAGGCACAATGGCTCACCCCTGTAATCCCAGAACTTTGGGAAGCCGAGGTGGGTGGATTGCTTGAGCTCAGGAGTTCAAGGCCAACCTGGGCAACATAGCAAGACCTCCAACTCTATGAAAATTTGCTGGGCATGGTGGCATGCGCCTGTGGTTCCAGCTATTCAGGAGGCTGAGGCAGGAAGATCACATGAGCCCTGGAAGTCAAGGCTGCAGGGAGCCATGACCCGCACCACTATACTCCAGCCCGGGTGACAGAATGAGACCCTGTCCAAAAAAAAAAAAAAGAATCCTGGAGATGGATGGCGGTGACGGTTGCATGACAATGTGAAATTAATTAATGCCACTGAACTACACACTTAATAAGGCTTAAGATGATACATTTTAAACAAGAACAACAATTGCAAAAAGTTGATAAATTTTGTTATGTGTGTTTCACCATAATTAACAACAACAGAAACCTTGCTCACAATTCTTACAGGTGCTGTCGGATTTCTCATCTTACAGCAAAAACACCTGGAGAACTCCATATTCAGTTTCTCCAATTTGTCGTCTCCCATTTCTCATGTGCCCCCGCAATCTACTCAAACCATCTGTTGATCAGGTCTCTATGAAACTCCATACGGCTAAATTTCAATGATTGACTTCAGTCCCCATCTCACTTCTACAGGCAGGTGGTATTTGACCTGAGTGATCAGTCTCCACTCCTTGAAAGTCTTTCCTTGCCTGGCTTTCAGGAGCCACATCCCTTGACTCTCCTGCCATCTCAGGGACTCCCTTCTGCCTTTCTGCCTAGTTCCTCCTCATCTCATCAATGTCTCACTGATGAGGGGGCCCAGGGCTTAATCCTTATTCACTGCGGATCCCATCCAGCTTTAAATACTTTAAATATATCCTGACACCTCCCGATGCTTGAAGGAACAAGTGTGTATTGGACTCTACTTGCTGGGATGCAGGGGCTTCTAAAACAAAGCTTCTGTTGTGGGTAGGAAGAAAAGAAACATCATATCAGACAGGGATGAAGAAAATGAAGCTGGACACAGGGGACCAAGGGATGGAAGTGCCCTTTTGCATCAGGGAAGGGACCGGGAGAGGTGACCTGGGAGAAGAGGCCTGAGGGAGTCAGGGATCAGCCAAGCCTGCCCTTGGCCTGGGGCAGTGAGCAGGAAATGAGGCTGAGGAGTGGCCAGGTCCAAAGGGTGGCCACTGTCCTGCTAAGGCAGACAACGGGACAAAGGACTCGCTGAAGAGGTTTCATCGATGCGGGGATATGGCCAGATTTATCATTTGGAATGACGTCAGCAGCTGCTGGGGAGAGAGGAGGTTGGAAAGTACAATTGTGGGAGCTTTCACCAGGAGGTGGGGGGCTCCTCCTAAAGCTCCCTTGCTTTGGCCACACTGGGGGATGGCTGGGGAGAGATGATTAGAAGCAGAGAGACCTGCAGTGTGCTGGTTAGTCTCTATCCACCCTTCTGGTTCCTCTCTCTGCCCTGCTTTGTGCCCTGGGAGGCTGCCTTCTGCACACAGGATTCCTAGACCCCTTTCCCTGGGGCTCCCGGTAGGGTTTGGTCATGGGAGAGCACTAGCAGTGATGCAGAATGGCCAGGCTCCCGGCTAAACCCCATCCTTAATCCTGGAACTGCAGCCCTAAGTGAAAACAGCTGACCCCATTTTTCTGCCAAAATGTTGGCTTTTTGGCCTGCCATGCCCCTATCCTGTGCCCATAAAAAGACTTCAGCTGGCAGAGAAACACAAACACTGACTGACAGGGATAACAAGCACCTGAACAGCAAGCATAGCAGCAACTGAGCGTCAGAGACTATGGATAGATGCGACTAACCAGCTTCAGGGAAAGATCACCTTCTTCCTGCACCATCCCCTTTCCAGCTCCCCTTCCACTGACAGCCACTTTCACTATTCAATAAAGTCTTCTGCATTCATCATCTTTCAATCCATGCGTGTGACCTGATTCTTCCTGGACACTGGACAAGACTCTGGGTGCAAATCTCTTACCAATAAGTACAGAGTAGTAAAGAAACCAAGAAAAAAAAAGAGACTCTGGGTGCTGAGAAGGCAGGGACTTGGATGCTGCCGTGGGGCCTGCACAGAGCCTGCTCCCACCAGAGAGGAGCGACTGGCCAGTTCCAGCATTCATTCCCTTGGGTTCCAAACTCACTTGCTTACAAGCTTCCTCTCATGAGGAGTGGCCAGCGGTGGGCTGAGTGAAATGAGCCACTCCAGTTTCCGCCCATGAAGAGGGCCAAGGGAACAATCTCATCTCACCAGAAGACTGGAAGATGTGAGGAAAGTGAGGCTAGGTGTGTATTCCCTCCTCCCCTTCCCCTTCTGGTAACTTCTCCCTGCCACCACCATCATGCCCCATAGCTTCCTGCTGGCACTCCTCCTTGAGTGCTTCACCAGCTCTTGTGGGTTCTTCTAATGCTGGCCTCTCCTTGGCAAAAGTCCCTTCCTTCAACTTGCCTGTGCCCTCTGCTTCCTGCACTGAGGCCATTGCAGCCCCAGCAGCTCCAGCATTCACTCGTGGTTCCATAGCTGGGGATGCTCATGTTTACTGAACGTCCACTCCGCAGAAGCTGGGGCTGCATTGAGTTGGAGACCCCAGCTATACAATGGGGATAGTAACAGCACCAGCCTGGTTGGGATGTTAACATATGAAACATGAGCTGAGCCAGCATGTGGATCATGGAAACTGGAATAAACCCCCTTCAAGAGCAGGGAACTGACTTGAGGTTGGGGAGGAGGGGTAGCTTTGGCTCCTTCCTCTCACAGGCATTGAACATTGGCTGCTGCCGAGCCCGAGGGACTAGAGCCAGGGATGCTGTTTCCCAGAGCTCACTGCCTAACTGGAGACAGAGGAGGCACCAGATGATTCTGTTTGAGGGGGTCCCTTTGGAGCATCCAAGGGCAGCCCCCTGCCTGGTATGGTAACCAGTCAGCATGGGCCAGCTTTGTGGCTCCTCCTGCCCATTTCTTTGCTTTAATCAGTACAGAACATGGGATTTGGTTAAACTAGGACCAGCCCGTGTGGAGAGGGGAAGTCTTTTTGAGTTCTCTTTATTTGTTCTCATTCATTCATTCATTCATTATTGTTATGGAACACTCTGATGAACAAGCACAGAAGCCAAAAGTTGTGGGTCCAGCCCGGCATGGTGACTCAAGCCTGTAATCCCAGCACTGTGGGAGGCTGAGGCGGGAGAATCGCTTGAGCCCAGGAGCTCGAGGCTGCAGTGAACCATGATTGAGTCACTCCAGCCTGGGTGGCAGAATGAGACCATGTCTGAAAGAAAAAAAAAAAGTTGTAGGTCCTTGAAACCTACCTGCCCAGGGTGTGAATCCTGGATGCAATACTTCCTGTTGCTGTGACCTCAGACAAATGAATGACTGAATGAATGTCTCTGTGCCTCATTCACCTTATCTGTAAAATGAGATTAAAATAGTACCTCCCTCAGATTACAGCATTACCTGAGTTACTGTCTGAAATGCTTAGAACTGTGCCTGGCGCATTGTCAGGGCTCCATACATGTTAATTGCTATTTCTTAATGTATATATAGGTGTTGGGAATGCCACAGATAACAGCGCCAACAAGCTCCCGTCCACCTGGAGCTGACACGCTAGCAAGGGCAATGTAAAGACAGACACGTAGGCTATGCCTGAGGTGGTAAGCGCTAAGAAGAAAAATAAAGCAAAGTAAGGGGATGGAGAGGGTTTGGGGTGCTGCCAGTTTGCAAGGTGGGTTGAGGAAGGCTTCTCTGAGGCGCTGGAGTTTGAGCAGACACTTTGGTGAGGGGAGGGCAGGACAGCATGGAACTATGGGTGGGGAGGTGGGATATCCGATTGGGAGAGTAACCTGTAGCCATGGAAAGGACGTTGACTTTTTTTTTTTTTTATATAGAGTCTTGCTCTGTTGCCCAGGCTGGAGTGCAGTGGTGCGATCTCGGCTCACTGCAACTTCCGCCTCCCAGGTTCAAGCAATTCTCCTGCCTCAGCCTCCTGAGTAGCTGGGATTACAGGTGCATGCCACCACACCCAGCTAATTTTTTGTATTTTTAGTAGAGACAGGGTTTCGCCATCTTGGCCAGGCTGGTCTTGAACTCCTGACCTTAGGCGATCCTTCTGCCTCAGCATCCCAAAGTGCTGGGATTACAGGCATGAGCCACCATTCCTGGTTGTTGGGTTTTATCTTCAGTGTGATAGGAGGGACCTGAGCTGGGGAGTGTGGGAATTTCCATAGCATCGTCTCGTCTAACACCGAGAAAACAGGCTGGGTGTGGTGGCTCACACCTGTAATCCCAGCACTTTCGAAGGCTCAAGGTGGGAGGATGGCTTAAGGCCAGGATCTTGATACCAACCTGGGCAACATAGGGAGACTCCATCTCTGCAAAAAAATTTCTAAAAAATTTGCTAGATTTCTTGAGCTTGGAAGTTCAAGGCTGCAGTAAGCTGTGACAGTGCCACTGCACTCCAGCCTGGGTGACAGAGCCAGACCCTGTCCAAAAAAACTCCCAAAAACTACAGTTGGGAAATTGAGCTTGCACCATTTCAACTTGGTAACTGCCCTGAGAGATAGGCAAGGTAACCATTATCCCTGTTTTGCAGAGGAGGTCACAGAGCTGGCTGGGCTGGGTTTGACACTTATCTAAGGATTGTGTTGGACAGGCTGTTTACTGTGGGAGGTTCCTGATAACCAGCTCGTTCGCATTTCACAAGACAGTCAAGGAAGCCTGGATTTAAAGGGGTAGATGTCTCTCTGTGGACACTAGAGCAGCACGTTGAAAGCTGGGGGCTTGGGCTGAGCAGCTGCTCTGGGTAAACCTAAAGGCTGGAAATCCTAGGAGTGAGTGTGCCTTGGTTCCACCACTATTTTGCTGTGACCTTTGAGCAGCCTCTGTCCCTCTCTGGAGCTCAGAATCTCCATCTGTAAATTGAAGGGCTGGCCTGTGAGCTGTGTTCTGTTTTTTGCCTTTTCTCTTTTTTCCCACAGGGTAACAGTACCAGCTTGCCCTGGGCTGCCTGCAGTTTCACAAAAGATTCTGGGCTGGGCACGGTGGCTCACACCTGTAATCCCAGCACTTTGCGAGGCTGAGGCGGGCAGATCACGAGGTCAAGAGATCGAGACCATCTTGGCTATTAGGTGAAACCCCGGCCCTACTAAAAATACAAAAATGAGCTGGGTGTGGTGGTGGCTGCCTGTAATCCCAGCTACTCGGGAGGCTGAGGCAAGAGAATTGCTTGAACCCAGGAGGTGGAAGTTGCAATAGGGGAGATCATGCCACTGCACTACAGCCTGGATGACAGAGCAAGACTCCCTAAAAAAAAAAAAATTCTAGACCTGTACTTCCAAATAGAGTAGTTACCAGGCACAGGTGCTTCTGAGTACTTGAAACGTGGCTAGTTTGGGTTGAGATGTGTAAAATACATTTCAGTACCAAATACCAAATATAGAAGACTTAGTATGAAAAACCGTATATACAATATCTTGTAATTTTACATTGATTTACATGTTGAAATGATCTTCTTTTGGATATACTAGGTTAAATATATTATTAACATTCATTTTACCTGTTTCTTTTTACTCTGTGATTTGGCTACTAGAAAATTTTAAATTTATGTTTGTGGCTTGCATTCTATTTTTTTTTTTTTTTTTTCAGACGGAATCCTGCTCTGTAACCCAGGCTGGAGTGCAGTGGTACAATCTCTGCTCACTGCAACCTCCGCCTCCTGGGTTCAAGCAATTCTCCTGCCTCAGCCTCTCTCCTGAGTAGCTGGGATTACAGGTGCACACCACCATGCCCAGCTAACTTTTTGTATTTTTAGTAGAGACGGGATTTCACTGTGTTGGCCAGACTGGTCTTGAACTTCCGACCTCAGGTGATCTACCTGCCTTGGCCTCCCAAAGTGCTGGGATTACAGACGTGAGCCACCACGGCTGGCCTGTATTCTATTTCTGTTAGACAGCACTGCCTTGCAAAGTTAAAAACCTTCAAGAACTAATTAAATTAATTCATAATTAAAATTGTAACTTTCTCACCTCTGGGATCCCCCTGCTCCCCATGGGGCTCCTGTAGTGCTTATCACCTTCTCAAATACTATGTAATTTAAATACCTGTTATATGTATATCTTATTGTCTGCACCTCTTGCTAGAATATAAATTCTAGGAGGGCAGAGCTTTGTTTATTTTGCTCAGTCATGGGATTAGAACAGTGCCAGGCAGCCAGGTTCGGTGGCCAGTGGCTTACTCCTGTAATTCCAGCACTATGGGAGGCTGAGACGGGTAGATTGCTTGAGCCCAGGAGTTTGAGACCAGCCTACACAACATAGTAAGACACCCCCATCTCTACAAAAAAATAAAAAACATAGCCAGGGCTGGGCATGGTGGCTCATGCCTGTAATCCCAGCGGTTTGGGAGGCTAAGGTGGTGGATCACTTGAAGCCAGGAGTTCGCAACCAGCCTCGCCAACATGGCGAAACCCCATCTGTACTAAAAATAGAAAAATGAGCTAGGCATGGTGGTGTGTGCCTGTGGTCCCAGCTACTTGGGAGGCTGAGGCAGGAGTATCACTTGAACCAGGAGGCAGAGGTTGCAGTGAGCTGAGATTGTGCCACTGCACTCCAGCCTGGGTAATAGAGTGAATCTCAAAAAAAAAAAAAAAAAAAAAAAAAGAAAAACAATTTAGTTGAGTGTGGTGGTATATGCCTGCGGTCTTAGCTACTTGGGAGGCTGAAGTGGGAGGATCACTTGAGCTCAGAAGATCGAGGCTGCAACAAGCCATGGTTGTGCCATTGCACTCCAGCCTGGGCAGCAGAGTGAGACCTGGTATCTACCCCTCTCACTGCAAAAGAACAGTGCCAGGCACATAGTGGGTGCTCAGTAGACAGTGAATGATGGATGAATGTAGGCAAGGAAGTATACAGTTTTCTTTTTTTAGGTGAACAGGAAGTAGGATACTTACTGGTGGCCATAATTTACTGGGGACATCACAGTGGAAGCCTTCATGAGCACAGGGTTTGCCACTTCTCCAGGGCCATGATTGGGGATGTATTTGATTCTACAGACATCTGGGATGAGCTGTTGCTCAGCCACCACATCTTCAAATTCATCTGCATTGAACTTGGTAAAACTCCACTTCTTTGAGGTGTGGATCTTCGGCGGCCAGGGAACTTGAACATGGCCCTACGTAGGGCCTCAATCACATGCTCCTTGTTCTACAGCTTGGTGTGGATGAACATGATGACTTGGCCGATGCGAACCTGGCCACGGTGCCCTGGGGTTTTCCAAAGGCACCTTGCATGCCTGTCTGAAGCCTACACTGGGGACAGTGGTCAAAGATTGTCTCCACAGTCCCTTAGAGCAAAAATCAGGCTGTCTATGCAATGAAGGAAGCTGTTTGCAGCCATTACACATGGGGCCCTCAGCAGTTTCCATAGTGGCCAAATCTTCAATTTTTCTAGAAATGTCCTAAATACAGATTTTCATGTGTAATCTCCAGATTTTTCTATGTTGTCAGTAATTCGAATGACCTTAAAGCATTGTGTACACCAACAGAAACATTTCTTTTCTTTTCTTTTCTTTTTTTTTTTTGAGATAGAGTTTCACTCTTGTTACCCAGGCTGGAGTGCAATGGCGCGATCTCGGCTCACTGCAACCTCTATCTCCCAGATTCAAGCAATTCTCCTGCCTCAGCCTCCCGAGTAGCTGGGACTGCAGGCATGTGCCACCACGCCTGGCTGATTTTGTATTTTTAGTAGAGATGGAGTTTCTCCATGTTGGTCAGGCTGGTCTTGAACTCCTGATGTCAGGTGATCCACCCGCCTTAGTCTCCCAAAGTACTGGGATTACAGGCATAAGCCACCGTGCCCAGCCCAACAGAAACATTTCTGCAGGAGTTTTGGCTACCTGTCTACACTCCCTGTGGTCCAGATGATTCCAGAAACTGATATAGGAGGCCAGGTGGGGAGGAACCCGATGTGGGGAGAGTGTGGAGCTGGGCCCTGCAAATCTGCCTGTCCCGGAAAACTTTACCTTCTGGGCCAATATGCATCTAAGTGGGTGGTAATTAAGGAATGACACCCATCTCCTGCAGCCCTTCCTCTGGTATGTCTACAACTAAAAAGAAAGCAAACTGCTTTTTTATTTTTTAAATAGACACAGGGTCTGTATTAGTCCATTTTCATACTGCTATGAAGAAATACCTGAGACTGGGTAATTTATAAGGAAAAAGAGGTTTAGTGAACTCATAGTTCCACATGGCTGGGGACACCTCACAATCATGGCGGAAGGCAAAGGAGCAGCAAAGGCACATCTTACATGGTAGCAGGCTAGTGTGTTTGCAGGGGAACTGCCCTTTATGAAATCATCAGATCTCATGAGATTTACTATCATGAGAACAGTATGGGAAAAAAACCCACCTCCATGATTTAATTACCTCCCACCAGGTCCCTCCTACAACACATGGGGATTATGGGAGCTACAATTCAAGATAAGATTTGGGTGGGGACACAGCCAAACCATATCATTTCACCTCTGGCCCCTCAAATCTCATGTCCTCACATTTTAGAACCAATTATGCCTTCCCAACAGTCCTCCAAAGTCTCAACTCATTTTGCATTAACTCAAAAGTCCACAGTCCAAAGTCTCATCTGAGACAAGGCAAGTCCCTTCCGCCTATGAGCCTGTGAAATCAAAAACAAGTTAGTTACTTCCTAGATACATTGTGGCATTGGGTAAATGTGCTTGTTCCAAATGGGAGAAATTGGACAAAATGAAAGGGCGATAGGCCCCATGCAAGTTTGAAATCCAGTGGGACAGTCAAATCTTAAAGCTCCAAAATGACCTCCTTTGACTCTACATCTTACATCCAGGCAAGAGGTGGGTTCCCATGGTCTTGGGCAGCTCCCACCCTGTGGCTTTGCTGGGTACATCCCCCCTCCTGGCTACTTTCATTGGCTGGTGTTGAGGGTTTGAACCTTTTCCAGGTGCACAGTGCAAGCTGTTAGTGGATCTACCATTCTGGGGTCTGGAGGTTGGTGGCCCTCTTCTCACAGCTCCACTAGGGAGTGCCCCAGTGGGGACTCCGTGTGGGGGCTCCCATTCCATATTTCCCCTCTGCACTGCCCCAGAAGTTCTCCATGAGTGCTTCACCCCTGCAGCACACCTCTGCCTGGCATTTCCAAACATCCTCTGGAATCTAGGCAGAGAGGTTCCCAAACCTCAGTTCCTGACTTCTGTGTACCCATGGGCCTAACACCGTGTGTAAGCTGCCAAGGCTTAGGGCTTGTACCCTTTGAAGCAATGGCCCAAGCTGTATGTTGGCCCCTTTTAGCCATGGCTAGGACACAGGGACCAAGTCCCAAGACTGCACAAAGCAGCAAGGCCCTCAGCCTGCCCCACAAAACCACTTTTTCCTCCTAGGCCTCCAGACCTGTGATGAGAGGGACTGCCATGAAGACCTCTGACATGCCCTCTAGACATTTTCCCCATTGTCATGGTGATTAACATTTGGCTCCTCATTACTTCTGCAAATTTCTTCAACTGGGTTGAATTTCTCCCCAGAAAATGTTTTTCTTTTTCTATCACATTGTCAGTCTGCAAATTTGCTAAACTTTTATGCTCTGCTTCCCTTTTAAACATAAGTTCCAATTCCAAACCATACCTTTATGAATACATAAAACTGAATGCTTTTAAGAGCATTCAAGTCATCTCTTGAATGCTGCTTGGACATTTCTTCCATCAGATACTCTAACCTCTCTCATGTTCCAAGTTCCACAAATTTCAAGGGCACGGGTGAAATGGTGTGAGTCTGTTTGCTAAAGCATAGCAGGAATCACCTTCGCTTCAATTTCCAATGAATTCTTTGTCTCCATCTGAGACTATGTCAGCCTGGACTTCATTGTCAATATCACTATGAGCATTTTGGTCAAAACCATTCAATAAAGCTCTGAACTTTCCCATAATCTTCCTGTCTTCTTCTGAGCCCTCCAAACTGTTCCAACCTCTGCCTGTTATCCAGTTCCAAAGTCTCTTCCATATTTTCTGGTATCTTGACAGCAGTACCTCACTGTACTGGTACCAATTTACTATATTAGTCCATTTTCATACTGCTATGAAGAAATACCCAAGACTGGGTAATTTATAAACAAAAAGAGGTTTAATGGACTTACAATTCTACATGGCTGGGGAGGCCTCAGAATCATGGCGAAAGGCAAAGGAGGAACAAAGGCACATCTTACATGGTGGCAGGCAAGAGAATGTGTGTGGGGAAACTGCCCTTTATAAAATCATGAGCTTTCATGAGACTTATTCACTATCAACAAAATAGCACTGGAAAAACCCACCCCCTTGATTCAATGACCTCCCACCAGGTCCCTGCCACAACACATGGGGATTATGGGAGCTACAATTTAAGATGAGATTTGGGTGCAGACACAGTCAAACCATATCAGGGTCTTAGTATATTGTCCAGGCTGGTCTTGAACTCCTGGGCTCAAGTGATCCTCCATCCTTGGCCTCCCAAAATGCTAGGATTACAGGCATGAGCCACTGTGCCCAGCCTAAACTGCTTTTCTTATATTCGAACAACACTTCTGACTCCAAATTGTGGGTCTTCTACACCTCAAGCAATTCTCTAATTCTCAGAACACCAACTGTGTATCCTAAGATTCAATTCAATTCTAACACTGGAATTAGCAGCAGATCCCACAAGTAAAGGGCTCAGCCCCACAAGACTGCCCCACTTCAGATGCCAATCACTAGTCCAGGCCTTCTGTCCTTCTCACTGATAAGCTATAAATTGGGGGTTCCCTTGACCTTTTCCTTAGGTTCGATCCTTTTCAATAATGGCACACAGAACTTAGGGAAACACTTTACTTTCATTTACAGTTTATTATAAAGGATGCAACTAATGGAAAAATGCATAGGCCAAGATATTGGACTTGGGGTGGGGCTTGGAGCTTCCATGCCCTCTCAGGGTGAACCACTCTCTTACCACCCCTGGAAATGCTCTGAACTTTAGGGTTTTTATGTGGGCATGACTGATTAACTCATTGGCCATTGGTGATTGAACTCAATCCCCAATCCTCCCTGGAGGTCAGAGGCTGTTGAAGAGTGTGTGCGTTTTAGCATGAGATAGGCCCACCTTCTCTAATTACACAGTTGTTCCCTCTGGCAACCAGCCCCATTCTGAAGTTTTATTATAGGGGCTTTCAGTCACCAGTCATCTAGGAAACTACGGAAAGACACTCATCTCTCTGGAGACACTGGGGGTCCCGGAAACTCTTGGGTTGGAAACTTGGGGATGTTGACCAAAGAGTATAAAGTTTCTGCTGGGTGTGGTGGCTTATGTCTGCAATCCCAGCACTTTGGGAGGCTGAGGCAGGTGGATCACTTGAGGCTAGGAGTTCAAGACCAGCCTGGCCAACATGATGAAACACTGTCTCTACTAAAAATACAAAAATTACCCGGGCGTGGTGGTGCATATCTGTAACCTCAACTACTTGGGAGGTTGAAGCAGGAGAGTCACTTGAACCCGGGAGGCAGAGGTTGCAGTGAGCTGAGATCGTGCCACTGTACTCCAGCCTGGGTGACTGGGTGACAGAGAGAGACTCTGTCTCAAAAAAAACACAAAACAAATAGTATAAAGTTTCAGTTAGACAAGAGAAAGAAGCTATAGTGAGCTATTGCTCAGAATGGTGACTATAATAAAGAATGCATCATGTATTTCAGAATTGCTAAAATAGTAGGTTTTAAATGTTTTCACCTAAAACAATATGTTAGCTGATGGATTTGTTCATTAGTGATTTAATCATTCCACATTTTAAACAGATATCAAAACAGTGCACTGTAGCCCATAAATATGTACAATTATTTGTTAATTAAAAAATTTTTATTTTATTTTTCTCCTCCCTCCCCCGTCAATGAAAGGTTTTTAAAAAGCTGTGAGCAGTGTCTCATGCTTGTAATCCCAGTACTTTGGGAGGCCAAAGTGGGAGGAATGCTTGAGCTCAGGGGTTTGAGACTAGCCTGGGCAACATGGCAAAACCCCGTCTCTACTAAAAATACAAAAATTAGCCGTGCGTGGTGGCACACATCAGAAATCCCAGCTACTCGGGAGGCTGACGCATGAGAATCGCTTGAACCTGGGAGGCAGAGCTGCAGTGAACTGAGATCGTGCCACTGCACTCCAGCCTGGGCAACAGAGTCAAACTCTGTCTCAGAAAAAAAATAACAAAAATTAACTGGGTGTGGCAGCGCACCTGTAGCCTGTAGTCCCTCTGACAGTTTTGTTTTGTCTGGAATTTCATAGAAGTGAAATCATGATGGTATGTGGTCTTTGTGGTCTTTTCCCACATAGCCAGTACTTTTGAGGTTCCTCCAGGTCGTGTCTGCGTCAGTCGTTTGCTCCTTTGTGTTGGTGCGTACTGCTCCATCGTATAGGTATGTTGCAATTTGTTTATCCACTCTCCTGTTGATGGACATTTTGGTTTTGGTTTTGGCTTTTATGAATAAAGCTGCTATGAGCGTTCATGTATAAGTCTTGGTGTGGGCCTATGTTTTAACTTCTCTTGAGTAATTCTAGCACTGGGATTGTTGTATGGTAGATGCATATTTAGACATTTATAAGAAACTGAAGACACCAAGACTTTTAGTAACACTGGTTGAATGAATGGTGCCCAGGCATTTGGGTTTTTTATTTTTTGAGACAGGGTCTCTGTTGCCCAGATTGGAGTGCACAGGCATGATCACTGCTCACTGGGACCTTGAACTCATGGGCTCAAGCAATCCTCCTGCCCTCCTGCTCCAGTAGTTGAGAGTACAGGCACATGCCACCATGCCCAGCTAATTATTTCATTTTTAATTTTTTGCAGAGATTGGGGTCTCCTTATTTTGCCCAGGCTGGTCTCAAATTCCTGGTCTCAAGCGATCTCCCCCACCTCGGCCTCCCAAAGTGCTAGGATTACAGGTGTGAGCCATAGTGCCAGGCTATGTGCAGTTTTTTGTTTTTGTTTTTTTGAGACAGAATTTCACTCTGTTGCCCAAGCTGGAGTGCAATGGGAAGATCTCGGCTCACTGCAACCTCTGCCTCCCAGTTCAAGCCATCCTCCTGCCTCAGCCTCCTGAGTATCTGGGATTACAGGCACCCGCCACCATGCCTGGCTAATTTTGTACTTTTAGTAGATATGGGGTTTCGCCATGTTGGTCAGGCTGGTCTTGAACTCCTGACCTCAGGTGATTCACCCACCTCAGCCTCCCAAAGTGCTGGGATTACAGGCATGAGCCATGGTGCCTGGCCATGTGCATTTTTATTTATTTATTTATTTATTTTGAGACAGAGTCTCACTCTGTTGCTCAGACTGAAGTGCAATGGCACAATCTTGGCTCACTGCAACCTCCGCCTCCCAGGTTCAAGAGACTCTCCTGCCTCAGCCTCCCGAGGAGATGGGATTACAGGCATGCGCCACCATGCCTGGCTAATTTTGTATTTTTAGTAGAGACGGGGTTTCACCATGTTGGTCAGGCTAGTCTTGAACTCCTGACCTCAGGTGATCCACCCACCTTGGCCTCCCAAAGTACTGAGATTATAGGCGTGAGCCACTGAGCCTGACCTGGGCCATGTGCCTTTTCAACAAGCTTCCCTGGTACAGCCAGGTGTCTGTGTTAGGTGATCTGGACTTCAAGGTCCTTCACCTCTGAAGGGCTGCCTTCCTCCCTCCTTCTGTCTGTGGAGTTCCAGGTTTTACTCCCAAACATTAGCCCCAGAGGAGACCCAGCATTCAGATTCTGAGAGATTGATCCCACTGCACAGGAACCCAGGCCCTGCTCAGGGTGAGTCAACCCGCATACAAACTCATTAGCTTAGCATCATGAGGGTTGGTAATTATTATGGTAAATACATCACTGTCACCTTGCCATCCTGCTTCCTGCAGCTTCTGACTTTATGTGAGCCTGAGGTCTCCTTGCCCTTCTTGTGCTAATGCAAGGTGAAGTGTTCCGTTGTTCATTCATACACACTTACTGAGTCTTTTCTATGCTAGTCAATATCTGGGTGTTGAAAGACTTGTGAGAGGGATAAAATATATTTTCAAGGTACTATTCGTCTGGAGAAAGAACGACATATGTATAAACAAATAAGATATTCACAGGGCATATTAGGTTCCATGAAGAGAATACAATAATGGATAATGGAACTTTGTTTTCATTTTTGAGAGACAGTCTCACTCTGGAATGCAGAGGTGCAAGCTTGGCTCACTGCAACCTCCGCCTCCCGGGTTCAAGTGATTCTCATGCCTCAGCCTCCTCAGTAGCTGGGACTACAGGTATGCACCACCACGCCCGGCTAATTTTTGTAGTTTTAGTAGAGATGAGGTTTCACTATGTTGGCCAGGCTGGTCTCAAACTCCTAACCTCAAGTAATCCGCCACCTTAGCCTCCCCAAGTGCTGGGATTATAGACATGAGCCACCACGCCCGGAGGATAATGGAACTGTAGATAGGGAAAGGTCCTCTCTGAGCTGAATATTTGAAGCAAGAGGGAGTCAGCTATATGAATATCCAGAGCTATTCTGTAGCTCGGGATTGGCCACACGAGCCTATTGAGCACTGGAATTGTGGCTCGTTTGTATTGGGATGTGCCGTAAATGTAAAATACACCCGAATTTCAAAACTTTACCATAAAAAAGTTAACATATTGCATTAGTAATTTTTTTTCTTTTGGCTACATGTTGAGATGATCATATTTTGAACACATTGGATTAAATAAAATATATTAAAATGAAGTTCATTTTCTTCTTTTTCATTTAAAACATAGTACCAACTAGTAAATGTAAATTTCCTATGTGGCTGGCATGTGTGGCTTGCGTTGTGTTTCTATTGGTCAGCGCTGGCCTGGGAAGCGTCCTACGTAGAGAGAACAGCAAATGCACACACATTTCCTGGGGCAGAAACTGAAGGACGCTGGGGCAGAGCCAGCCGGGGAAAAAGTGGCTGAAATGGGAAGGGACCAGATCCAGTGGGTCCTTGTTGGCAGCTCTGTAAGGAGGTGGGTTTTAATTGAAGTACGGCGGGGACGCCGTTTTAAGCCGAGAAGGGCAGAATCTGAATTAACAGGCCCCTGTGGCTGCTGAGTGGGGAACGGAGTCTGGGTGCGTGGGCCAGACAGACGGCCGATTTCACCTCTCGCGTGGATGGAAGGCAGGGTGGTTGTAGATGGGAAGAATCCTGGGTTCCCATGCTGTGTGCAGCAGAGTCATTTGTGACCCTGTCCTCCCCCGGGACTCAGTTTCCCCATCTATAAAATAGGCCCCAGTGTCCGCGAACCCTAGAGGGGCCCGCAGCTTTTAGAAGCGGCCGCAGGCGCCAGGGGCGCCTTCTCGATAACTCGGCGCTCGGCTGGCCAGGCGCCGGCGCGTCACCTGCTCGATTGGTCGGGTCGGGGCCGGCCTGAGCGCCGCGGGCCTGCGCCATTGAGGAGCGGCTGGGAGGAAGCGCCGCGCAGCGCCGGGCTGGGACTGGCGGCCCGGTACGCCGACAGGTAGGGGCCGAGCGGCGCCGCGCCGGGCGGGACCAGCGGAGCCAGGGCGGGGAACCGCAGGGCCGGCGAGGATTCGCGGGTCGCCGCTAAGGCTCCGCTAGACCTGGGGGCCCGGGCCCACTCTGGGGAGAGCGATGCTGGAAGCCTGGAGACCCCGGCGTCCAGCCTCTGTCTGAGCCCCTCGGGGTAACCCTGGGGCGTCTGCTCCCCCGACGGCCCCGAGCGCGTCGCCTCACGGGGACTACTGCTTCCAAGTTCCCGCGGCCTCCCCAGGCACAGGCTCGAGGCTGGCTGAAGCTCTGGGAACCCCAGCGTCCGTGTTCTGGGGATCCCGAGCCCCCGCTGGACCCTGACACCCTTTCTGGGGTCCCAGCAGCCTGGCTCCTTGGAATTGGGGGGGTGTCAGACCAAGTCTCAAGCGGGACCTCAGTGTACGAGCCCCTCACATTTCGCCCAGGGGTGTGGGGTGTCAGTCAGTTCTCCAGAATGCTTTAGTCACCCCCTTTAATCAGCCACCCGAGGTCTCATTCTCGGGTGGAGACATTAGGCCTAAAACTTCTGTTTACCTTTTGCCCCTCAGAGTCACGCCCTGGCCCAGCCACTTCTAGGTGTGGGACCCCGGCCCCGTTCCCTCCAGGTTTTACCTGGGTGGTGGGGTCTCCGTCCCCTAGAGGGGACTGAGGGTTCTGAGAGCTGGGAGCGGGAGGGGTGTGGGAGCGTCGCTTTCCGGGCAGTGCCGTTCCTGTGGGGCCGTCGGCCGGACAGCCGCCCCCGCCCGGGTTTTGGAGCTCCCTGGCACCGGCAGCGCTCAGCCCCGGCCGCCTCCGGGAGGGACGCCCAGGTCCAGTTGCCAGTCCTCCCTATTCCCGGTCTGGCCGATCCTCAGGGGAGGGGCCTGGCTCAAGGTCATGCCCGGCTGTCTGCCCGCCCGTGGGCTGAGCACTGATCCCTACTGTCACCCGCCCCACCGGGTGGGGGAGCCCAGGTGGGGGTTAATGCCAGGCAGCTGCCTAGAATCCCTGATGGACCAGAGTGTAAACAGTTTGTGATTCTGGCCAGTCTGGCGGCCCTTGCTGACACCAAATTCCTTAAGGGAATCCTTGAAGTGGCCTCAAGCCTGGTGTGATGCTTAGCAGAGCAAATAATGGGTGCTTTCTGGTTTGGGCCTCAGTTTTACTGACCAGGGCGCTTTACAGTGCTAATCACTCATGCTTTTAAAATCTGTGCTTTGCATTCTTTTCCGTTTAGGGCAAGTAGGGTAGGGCCTGAACTTGTTTACAAACTGACAGTTGTTTCCCTTGATTTGGAGGTAATTGGTAGTGGGCACTCAGAGTTGGCATTTAGGGCTGAAATTAGTGGCAATAACTACAAAAATAAAGAGTACTCTGACTTTGGCCTCTTGCCTAAGTTTGTTTGGAGTCCCCATAGTAAGATTAGTCAGTTTCACATTTGGTTTTCACAGATTTACCCCTTTAAAGTTACAATAGTGGCCAGGTGTGGTGGCTCACGCCTGTAATCCCAACACTTTGGGAGGCTAAGGTGGGCAGATCACTTGAGGTCAGGAGTTCAGACCAACCTGGCCAACATCGTGAAACCCTATCTCTACTAAAAATACAAAAATTAGCCAGCATGGTGGCAGGTGCCTGTAATCTCAGCTACTCGGGATGCTGAGGTGGGAGAATCGCTTGAATCCACGAGGTAAAGGTTGCAGTGAGCCGAGACCCTGTCACTGCACTCCAGCCTGGGCAACGAAGTGACACTCTGTCTCCAGAAAAATGAAAAAAGTTACAATAGAGAAATATTTCTTTTACTCAGACTGTTAAGCATTTATTTTTTAAAAAATTGTTCTTATAACATCTTCTTTAAACAAATGTACCCAATAATTAGTTTTATATAACTCTATCTTTAAAATATATCTTTATATTCCATTTGCAGAAAAAAAAATCTTTGGAAAGAAATTGGGCAAATATTTTACCAAATGCTATTTTTTTCTTTTTGCTGTCGCTGTTGACCAGTAAAAGTTAATCGTCTCTGGAAGTACAGGATACTGTTGACAAACAAAAGCCAGGTTTTCCAGGAGATTGCATTCACTCTTGTGGTGGCCTTGTGTTTCAGGTGGCTGTTGGGTGGCAGCCTCTCAGTGTCTCCTGGCACTAAGATGAATCACTAGAGGTGGGGCATCGTGCTTGGAAAGGATCCTGAAAGCAGGCTGGCTGGAGTGGGATGCCTGCCACGGCAAATCTGTAGTGTCTGGCAGGGTGGCTGATGACCAACGTGGTAGATCAGAGCAAGACTTGAGGCTGTTTCCACTGGGATCTTCTTGCTGAGCAATCTGAGAACACTGTTAAACTTTTGTATCACAATTTCCCTCATGTTGACTTTTTGTAATACTAAAATTAATATTTTTTTTGGTAATACTGGTAAACACCAGTTATTATAACAGGAGATAGTACCTACCAAATCTAAATACTGTGGCCGGAGCCAGAGGATTTCTGGAGTTTGTAGTTTGTAATAATTATCTAAGATTGTTTATTTTATTTATTTATTTTTTTATTTTTATTTATTATTATTTTTTTTTTGAGACAGAGTCTCGCTCTGCCACCAGGCGCGAGGCTGGAGTGCAGTGGCGCAACCTCGGCTCACTGCAACCTCCGCCGCCCGGGTTCAAGCAATTCTCCTGCCTCAGCCTCCCGAGTAGCTGGGGCTACAGGCATGCGCCACCACGCCCAGCTAAGTTTTTTGTATTTTTAGTAGAGACGGGGTTTCACCATGTTCACCAGGATGGTCTCGATCTCTTGACCTTGTGATCCGCCCGCCTCGGCCTCCCAAAGTGCTGGGATTACAGGCGTGAGCCACCGCGCCCGGCTAAGATTGTTTATTACATCAGCATCATCTGATGCCCAGGTACCGGTAATGCAGTTCAGGACATTTAAGAACAGTGATAAAGCACTGCCGTCTGTATTATAATACTCCCATGTGTATTATTTTATATAATGAGTGATCCACACTAACAAATTTGAAACATTTAATTTGGGGGACCTAACTGAGGATCATTAAAGAATGTGAACTTCCCCACCCCGCCCCGGTCCACCCAACTTTATTCACGTTTCTTTTTTTTTTCTTTATATTTTTATTTTAGTGAGAAAGTGCCTGCAGATATTCAGGTTTCTTTAATGAGTGAATTTCTTTTTCTTTTTTGATATGGAGTCTCATTCTGTCACCCAGGCTGGAGTGCAATGGTGTGATGTCAGCTCACCGCAACCTCCACCTCCCGGGTTCAAGCCATTCTCCTGCCTCAGCCTCCCGAGTAGCTGGGATTACAGGCATGCGCCACCATGCCCAGCTAATTTTTGTTTTTTTGGTAGAGATGGGGTTTTACCATGTTGGCCAGGTTGGTCTTGAACTCCTGACCTCAGGTGATCTGCCCGCCTCGGCTTCCCAGAGTGCTGGGATTAAAGGTGTGAGCCACTGCAGCTGGCCTCTTCCATGAATTTCATTCAGGCAATCTCTTAGGACATTTTTGGTCTTAATCTAGGATAAAGTTTCTTAATGTTGGCTCTGTTGACATTTGGGTTGGATAATTCTTTGCTGTGGGAGCTGTCTTGTGCATTGTAGGGTTAGCAGCTTCTATGGTCTTTACCCATAAGATGCCGGAAGCAGCCCCTAAGTCATGATCAAATATGTCTCCAGACATTACTGAATTATGCCCGTATGAGAACCTGTGATCAGGGCAGTCTAATCCCAAGGTAAATCACCATAAACAAGCAGTAGGCAGTTACACTGAAAAGATAGATAGCTTTGAATTGTAGGTAATTTTTGGTAAATTTAAGAGTAACTATTTCCTGAAGCAGCATCAAAATGTAGATATATTGGTTTGGCCCTCCAGTTACTGATGGGAGCATCTTACAGAGCTTCTTGCCTCATCTTTTAAAACATCTGTGGCTGGGCACAGTGGCTCATGCCTGCAAATCCCAGCACTTTGGGAGGCTGAGGCGGTGGATCACCTGAGGTCAGGAGTTTGAGACCAGCCTGGCCAACATGGCGAAACCCTGTCTCTACCAAAGATACAAAAAATCAGCTGGGTATGTTGATGGGCACCTAATCATCTCAGCTACTCGGGAGGCTGAGGGAGGAGAATCACTGGAACCCCGGAGGCGGAGGTTGCAGTGAGCCGAGATCGTGCCGTTGCACTCCATGCTGGGCAACAAGAGTGAGACTCCATCTCAGAACAACAACAGCAACACGTCTGTGCTTTGCATTCATCCGCCTTCATGCAGGTAGAATAGGAAATCAGCTTAGAAAATCATCCACTTTTTCTGTTGAGTTTCATTTTTTTCCTTTCATAGATTCTTCTGTGACCATGAAAGAGAGAAATAAAGAATGATCCATGATTTCTAAACAGCTTTTCCTGACGATACAGTCATGTTGGAAGGCCTTGTAGCCTGGGTTCTCAATACCTATTTGGGGAAATATGTCAATGACCTGAACACTGACCAGCTCTCGGTTGCACTTCTCAAAGGTGAGTATTTCTCTGTGGTGTGGTGTGTCTTTACAGGTGGCAGTTCTGTCTTTCGTCTGTTTTTTGTTGTACTGAGAATCATAAAACCTAGCGCCAGATGGCTTTGTACTATATGTATGTAAAAAGGTGATAATTATTACAGAGTAATTTAAGTATATAGCTATATTGTTTTAGATTTTAAGGAACTATTTTTTTCTTTTTTTTTTTTGAGGAACTATTAAATATTAAAAAAAAAAAAACGAAACAAAATAAGCTATACTACTGGTGACTGTGCTTCGTCCCAGTTATTTTTTCAGCTTTACGGAGGTGGCCACAATGTACTGACAGTGGCATTGACTTTGGCTTCAAATACTGTTTTGTCATGTGGTAGGTATGTGGACAATAGCTAATGTTGAAATTCTGAGCCTCAGGTTCTTTAGACAGAGGTAGTATACCTCCAGAGGGTTGCTGTAAGGATTAACTGGAATAACATTTAAAGCTCCTAACCTGCTGGCATGTAGTAGACACTCAATAAAAGTTTTAAAATTTGTTACTGTGAGGTGTTCAACAGAATTTCTGAGGTTTTGGCTTGCTTAGTAGTAAAGTACCTGAAACCTGTGACATGTTAGCCCTTACGGGTCTAGACTTGGTAAATGCAGTCTCTGTTTTGGCATGGGAATTCGAAAACTGCGTTTTCTCCCTTTTCTTGTTTTAGTTTAAATACTGTTTGTTCAACTCAGTATGGAGCGTTTTAGCATATGTAGAAAAGATAAAACAGTCAGTCTGAAAGTGTGTAAAATCATAGGAAATGGGAAGGAGACTTCAAATACAGTGAAACCTCACCTTCGTGGCTGTGAGTTTTGGTAAGTGGACCAGGGCAGCCTGGAGAGAACAGTGGTACAGCTGTCTGTATAGTCTGAGAATAGGGTACCAGTGGTTCACCTGTTGCTTTCAGTGTGTTGCTTTCCATGTTTTTCTGACCAAATGATCGTGGCAGCGATAGGCATGGGAAGAGCTGTCATGGTCACGCCTCCCACTCTCTTCCTTTCCTTTCCTATTCTCCTAGTTTTCCTCTTGTCCTTAAATGTGAGCTAAGTGGAAAGTGAGAGTGACCAACCTGTCGGGGAAGAGGATGTGTTCAAAGTGCAATATGGTGTCAAGTTCACCTCTCTGGTCTCTTACTGAAGTTCTCAGACCCACTGTGACGCTAACTACGTTGTATGAGGTATAGGCATTACGGCCTAGAAAGAGAACTGCAGGCCACGACTTGCTAATCAAAGAGCTGATTCTGTCGGGAGTGATATGGCAAGAGCGGCATCTGCTGAAGAAATGAAGAAATAGAAATTAATGACATCTGAGGTGTTACAGAGTCTGTACCAACAGATCTCTAATCTCAGCGGTTTTAGAATTTATCTTGTAACAACAACTGTGTTTATCTATCTGGTACTTTAAACTGCTTTTCTGCCCTATTTCCTTTGTAAAAAACATTATTCTTTATGGCCTTTAACGAACCTGTGGAATTTGAAGGGTGTTTCTCCGCAGGATAGAAAAATGCTTTTTCTTTCATAATGTGTTAGCATGGTACCTGATGCTTATGGGGCCAAAGCATACCACAGAGCTTGGCCAGAAAAATCTGGAGAGCATGGAGGTGTACTGAGGGGATGGCGTTGTAAAGAAGTTGACGCTGCTTGTTCATCTCTGAGACAGTGAAGCAGTGTTTGGGGATAGAGAGGGTACTAGATAGGAATGAGAATGTTCTTTCTTTTTTTTGAGGCAGGGTTTCTTTCTGTTGCCCAGGTTGGAGTGCAGTGGTGTGATTTTGCCTCTCTGCCACATCGACCTTCTGTGCTCAAGCAATCCTCCCGCCTCAGCCTTCCAAGTAGCTGGGACCACAGGCGTGCACCATCACACCCGGCTAATTTTTATATTTTTTTGATAGAGATGGGGTTTTGCCAAGTTGCCCAGCCAGGTCTCGAACTCCCGAGCTTAAGCAATCCTCCCACCTGGGCCTCCCAAAGTACTGAGATTACAGGCGTGATCCACTGTACCCGGCCAAGAATGTCATTTCAACCCATCTACAGATATTTACTGTTCTAGATGGTTTGGGAGATGCAAAGGGAACTGAAATAGTGGTCAAGGATATTGATTTTTTAAGCCAAACTGTGTGTTTGAATCCAAGTTCTTCCAATTACCAGTAACCTGTGTAGGTTACTCAATTTCTCCATGGTTCACTCTCCCCTTTTGTAAATTGAAGATGTAGTTCTGAGGACTAAGAAATTAATGTGGGTCAGAGAGCTAAGAGCTGTTCTTGGCATATTGTAGGCTCTCAGTCAATGTTAGTTATCATCATCCATCCTCCTGATCATTAGTGTATGATCAGATTGGCTGATGGGTTGAACTTCAAAGAGATTGTATATTAAAAAAAAAAAAAGATTGTATCTACGTATGAAAAATAACAAAATGCAAAGTAACATG
>PVKV010011988.1:0-11209 GCA_004027835.1 Alouatta palliata
GTAATCCCAGCACTTTGGGAGGCCGAGGCGGGTGGATCACGAGGTCAAGAGATCGAGACCATCCTGGTCAACATGGTGAAACCCCGTCTCTACTAAAAATACAAAAAAATTAGCTGGGCATGGTGGCACGTGCCTGTAGTCCCAGCTACTTGGGAGGCTGGGGCAGGAGAATTGCTTGAACCCGGGAGGCGGAGGTTGCGGTGAGCCGAGATCACGCCATTGCACTCCAGCCTGGGTAACAAGAGCGAAACTCCGTCTCAAAAAAAAAAAAAGAAAATGTTTCTCCAATTGTTTTCGAGGAGCCAGAAACATAAAAATAACAAAGATGTAAAGCTTTGTTGCAGGTCTGGATGTGAACTTAGGATAGTAAAAATTAATTCATAATTAGAACACAATTCATAATAGTTATAGAATCATTTAATGTTTGCTGTATTTGATTCCTAAGAGCGAGTATATCAGAGGAGAACAGACAAAGAAAGAGAAACAGGCAAAAAATGGAAAATGGATGTATCTTCCAAGCTGCTGGGAAATAAGCCAATAACCAGAGTCATGCAAGGGACTCACGGGATGTCAGAGAGGTGTTAGTCCTTATCAGTGGAAAGATTTTACTATTACTTTAGCCACATTACTGACCTTTGAAAAACTTTCTTCTTGACTCTTAAAGTGACCACATCATCATTTTGATTTATGCAAACAATTTAAAAATCCCTTTTTGTTCCCTTGATTCCAGTCACTTAAATATTTTATTTTGAAACACAGATATCTGAGATTTATCCCCCAAAGATTCCATTTTAATTAGCTGAATCAAAATGTTCCACAAATGATTCTGATCTATAGCCATCATGGAGTACTACTTGATCTGGGCTTAGTCCTTTCCATAGTGGGTATCGCCAAATTTTCAGAGGATTCAGCATCTTGACCAAAAGACCATAAACTAAGCCAATAGACTATCTTTTCACTAGAAGATAGGGTCATTGGCATTTATTTTTAATTGCAGAAGGGGAAGATTTGGTGTAAATCTGGGCAATCCTACTAGGGAGAAATCCAAGGTCAAAGTAAAACTATGACTTATAATGAGAAGCAGAAAGACTACACAGGTGAGGGGTTTTTATCACCTTATTTCCGATGGGTCTAAGTTCACTTGATAGACTCTTCTTAGATTATTCAATATTAACATTCAAGTTAATCTTTATTGGCACATATAACAGGACCCTAGTACCAGCTTTATAAATAAAGGCCAGCTGCCAACAGGCTAAAAGAGCTACTGAGAATAAAATAAACATAGACAGTTGGGCTAACTTGACATGGATTGCTATTGATCCCAGGTAAGACTACAGAGAAAAAAAAAGAGATGTGGTTATCCAGAGGGAGACAAAAATTAATATGAGATTCTCCCCTTTCATTAAGCTTTCCGTGACCGTGAAATGTTCAAAGTTCAATTTTACTAAATCAATTCATCAAACTCCTACTGGGAACAGATTACACAAATACACATTAAATTTAATCATGAAAGTTTTTACTTTCAACAACTTCATAGTAAATGAAATAAAGAAACTGACAGCAAAGAAAACATTACCCTAATTCAGGGATATTGCTTTTTGAGGAGTTTGGTAAGATAAAACAACTTATGTTAAAGTCAATTTGTAACTTCTTATTTTTATATGTTTCCTTTTTCCTTAAAAATATAATAATACCTTTAATTTTATCTCAACCTGGAACAAAGTTAGGAAACTGAAACATGATGAATATGAAAGTTAGTTTTGTTCAGACTAGGGACATTTCTATATGGCCAAAGTGTTTCTGAGTTTAAAAACATTTTTTTAAATTATTCACAATAAAAGTAATTTTAACTTAGATTGCAATGTCTTGCCATATTTTGGAATGTGAAATAAAATAAATAAAAATATTTTGACTGATTTCTAATTTAAAATGTCACAGGAAAAAAAATTATTCTGACATATTTTATTTAACCTTGGTCTTTAATTCTGAACCCAGAGAACTGTAATGTTAAGGTCATATCTTTTTTGTTTTTATTTTGAGATGGAGTTTCGCTCTTTTTTGCCCAGGCTAGAGTGCAATGGTACAGTCTTGGCTCACTGCAACCTCTGCCTCCTGGGTTCAAGCAATTCTCCTGCCTCAGCCTCCCAAGTAGCTGGGATTACAGGTGCATGCCACCATGCCCATCTAATTCTGTATTTTTCGTAGAGAGGGGGTTTCACCATGTTGGCCAGGCTGGTCTTGAACTCCTGATCTCAGTTTATCAGCCCACCTCAGCTTCGCAAAGTGCTGGAATTACAGGCATGAGCCATCGCACCAGCCTATGTTATGGTCACTTCTTAAATGATGTCTATCTTTAGATGTTTCTAACTCAATTTGCAGATAATATAGATATGTTACCATAGATATACTGAAAGATGTACAACTTTCAATGGTCTTGATATTTAAATCTGATATTGAAATAATTATAAATAAGTATCTGTAATAACAACTATATATACTCATGGAAATGTACAGAAGCACTTGAATTTGCCTTGAATGAAAACATAAGTCAAGCAACCAAGTGATATTCTTTTATAAAAGTTAAAATGGTACATAACATTTAAGCAATAGTGTATAAGGTTGGTCAAAATATCAGTAATTATGGAAGAAAAGCACTGAGGGAAGGAAAAGGAAGCTCCTGTGCTGTGATATTTGGAGGGCTTTTGTTTCTTTTTATAAAGGTGTAATTTTTAAAAAGTATACAACCTACAGAAAGAGTACATAGAATAATATAATAAATACTGGCTTATGATTTTTATCTCATTGTTTATTAAATATAAAATATAATGTAGAATGTTAATACAGAAAGTGGAACTCTGCAGGGGCTTTTAAAAACTAATTTTCCTTTCTGAATGTCAGGAATTAGCCTTAGGAGTTCGTAGCTACCTTTCACAATCTTGAAATTGGCTGTCCTAATATAAACAGGATCTTTTGTGAAATTATCAGGTACTGTTTTGATTTTCAATATAACACTTAAGACATGTATTATTTAATTAGAAATAATATGCTTTCAATAAATAAACACTCTATTTTGCTTTCTGGGAATTTATAATCAATGGCAATGAGAAATCACTATTTGAGCTGTCAAGAAGTTCTAATAAAATTTCTGGGCAGCATATTAATTTAAGGAAAAGAAGCATCTTCTAGAATTCTCAAGAACCATTAGGACTGACTTAATGAACTGCCAGAAAGAGGTCAGTGAGGTTACAGGGAGAAGACTAGTAGGTTTCTTTAGAATAATTTAGATTCACCTGACAGTGAAACTGATTTTTTGAGGGGGGAAAACCTGGTTTTTCTTTTCTTTTAAAAAAAAAAATCCTATACTCACTTTTAAACACTTTTTTTTTAGAGCTACTATTTTTCAAAATGTTTACAATGTTGCCAACATATTAACCCTAATACTACAGATTGAATAAAAAAGCTTTCACTTTCCACTATAAAATAAATCTCACTATATTTCAAATACCTTTATCTTGCTTCTCTTTATGCCTTTTATTAAGTTGTAATACTAGTTTCAATTTCATAAATATTTCCTGAATCATCTAAAAAAGCTATTTTAAAAATTCAGAATAGAAATCAGCATTGTTCCATACCTTAACCTTCTCAAATTATTTGAAAACTGGAAGACTGAATTACACTTATTTTAGTATTAGTGCAAAAATGAAACTAGTTGGTGCCAATACTCATCTAATTTTTAAGTCCCTTGTTTTTCTCAGCTCCAGTATTTTATGAGTATGTGAATCTTCAATTATTTATGCTAGTCTTGTTCCTCATCTACATGGAAAACCACAAGTTGGCTAGCATCGAGACACTCTCAACCTTCCTGTGAATCCTGTATTACAACCAGTTCAAGAACTTTGCAGAAGTGCTCAATTTCTTAAGCTCCTTGTTTCTTATTATCCTGTGTGAAAACTGAAAGTAAACAATTTCTCTTACTTACTCATACTTTGGAGAAGTAAATCTCAACTGAGAGATATTTGAAAGTAGAGACAATTTTACTTACCACATTTTCCTTATCACAGTATGAACTGAAATCACTTGATACAATTGCAGCATACTGGAGCAGCACTTTGTTGATAGTCTAAGAAAGAAAACATTGTGAACTTTACTCAGGAAAGTATGCAGTTTACAAATACGCTGTAAAGTTTAATCCTGTTACCTTCTTGTTGTCTTTTTCATCTTAGTTCTCCATTTTCTTTCTCTCTCTAATAACTATTTCTGAGCCTAAGAATGCCCTCTGGTTTAATTATGCAAAACAGTGAAAAATGAGCCACGTTAATTAAACTTTATTTCAATTACTTAAACATGCGTTAATGACTTTGCACCCTATTGCTTGTATACATAGATTAACTTATCATAAGCCAAATGTAGACATGATTTTCTTAGAAGAGATAAGGCAACAATAGCAGTAGAAATATCATCTCTTTTTACAGAAAAGTAAAAACAAGGCTGGGTGAAGTGGCTCACGCTTGTAATCCCAGCACTTTGGGAGGCTGCGGTGGGTGGATCATGAGGTCAGAAGTTCAAGACCAGCCTGGCCAAGATGGTGAAACCTCATCTCTACTAAAAATACAAAAAATTAGCCAGGCACGGTGGCAGGCTCCTGTAATCCCAGCTACTCAGGAGGCTGAGGCTGGAGAATTGCTTGAGCCCAGGAGGCAGAAATTACAGCGTGCCAAGATCATGCCACTACACTCCAGCCTGGGTGATAGAGTGAGACTCCATATCAAAAAACAAAAAAAGAAAACTAAAGACAAAAAAGCTTTAATTTTCTTTTTTGTACAACATATATCTGAATTTTCTTAGTGGCTCAAAATTAGCTGAGGGAGACATTCCAAAGAGTTAAACTGAAGAAGAGATGTTTAATTTATAAAGCTGAATTGACCAAATTGACTATAAACTTGTGTTACACATTTTGAAAATCACAATGAAAACCTGAAATATGAGATAATGTGTGGACAGAAAACTGATACTTTGTTGAAGTACACAGTAACGTGATAATATGCAGCAACTTAAATAGAAAGCTGACCTTGGAAAATATAAAATCTTATAAAGCAGCAGACCAATAAATCCTGGTGAACAGATGGCTGATCAGACTGAATTATCTTCCAAATGTGTCTCTTCAAATTTTACTTAGGACATAACGCTGAATTACTTTGGACTTACCTATGAAATACTTATTCGTTTGTACATATGAACAACATTCTCAATTTACAGCTTCTTGATGACCTTATAAACGTGAACAATCATTATATTGTACTGCATACACAAATACATACGAACACAAACCATAAACTTGACTTTAGGCAGTTGTTGTAATTCAGATATTGTAACTTGCTTAAGGTAAAGTTTGGGCTGCATGAAAATCCTCTACAACTCAGTGCCATATGAGATTTTTAAATTCTTATGATTCTGATTCCCCTACATCCTTCAGCCGCTGGGTGACATGCTGAACAGCCTGGCTTTTGTTTTGTTTTTGTCATTTTCTAAAGAAGAAAGAGGAAGCTTGACACCCTTTACAACCATTCTCGAAGTATGCCCTATGATTGACAGCTTGATTCTACTTCATAGGAAAACCCTAGTCCCTTGAATTTATGCTTACAGACAAGGAATCCTGGAATCTCACATGTACTAGCCTATAAATGCCAATGGTTAGCAAGGCAGGATGGGCTGCAGGTAAGAGAAGTTCACAGTCATACAGAATATAGCTTAAAGCTGTGTGCCTATAAGAGTCGCAAGTATACTTCTGTGATAATTCCCATCTTTACTAAGTACAATATACACTTGAATGAGAGTGTACAATGTACATTTTGTGGGCAACGTCAATTTCATTCTACTTTATTCAGCTAAGTAAGCCGCTACCACACGGTAGTTCTTTAATACTAATAAGCTGTTGCTTATGACATGCCTAACTTACTGGTTCTCAGAATGTAGTTCTGGAATCAGCAGCATCATAAGCATCACCTGGTAACTTGTTGGACATGCAAATTATCTGGTCCTATCCTAAATTACTGAGTCAGAAATGCTAGAGGTGGGCCCCAGCTGTCTGGGTTTTAACAAGTCTAAGGTAATTCCCACGCATACAAAGTTTGAGAACCACTCTCTTAACGAATGCAGGGGAGGGTGGAGGTAACTCTTCAGAGGGAAGCAGTGATGGAAGGGGCTCTTAGCAAGGCCTGGAAGATAGGAATTCTGGGTGTGTAAGCTTAGGTCGTGATTTTACCTTTGGGGAACCACTGGTCTTCAGAAGAGAGCATAGTGCAGAGAGAGGCAACAAACAGCTTAGCAGGGGCGGTTCTAAAGAAATAGTCATGAGGAGCAGAGGGCTCTTTTATGGAAGCGTATAAAGAGCTGCTATTCGAAGAGTTCCAGATTAAATAACACGAAATTCTAATAGGAGTGTGGCAGTACAGAGAGTGATTCTGCTGCATTTAAAGGATCAGACAGGGTGACTAAAATACTCTTCAGCTACTGTCATTTCTGATTTGACAAGCAGCTCCTGGTGGAGCATGGAGTGGGATGGCCATCCACTACTCAGACAAAGGCACTGTGGTTTTCTAAGCTAATGCCACCCTGACAGGAGTGGGCTAAATATCTTGTAAACACTTCCAGTTGTGTTCCATCTAGTGTGTGGCTCTTATGATCAGTAAGATAAGAGGTGTGGTTCAAAAATCCATCTTTTCATTCACATTTTATGCATGGAACAGTGCAGTATTAGAACAACTCAAGGAACACAAGAACACTGTCATACCGGTTCAGCCACATCAGAAAGGGGATTTCACTGATTTATGTAATGTATTTTAACACACCCAGCATAAGATAGGGTCTTCCATTTCTGCCACAGCAATTACCTAGGCTTGACCTTAAGGGTAAAAATTTGTGGAGATGATGTTCTCCAAATTTCTAACTTAATTCTGATCACACCAGAATGAGAAAGGAGTATAGATTAGTGGTTGAAAGGATTCTATCCATAGCATTTCTAGTTGGGTGCCTTATTTCAATGATTTAAACATTTTTGGTCTGTTTCATTGTGGATGAAAATTAGGGAAAATAATAGTACCCATTTAATTAGACAGTTGTGAAGAATAAGAAAATGTATAAAGTGATTAGCATATAATAGTGCTCAATAAATCATTATTATTCTTAAAAATTAGAGTTACATTCCCAGAGAACAAGGAATAGAAATATGTGTGCACCATTTACCACAGTGTCTCTAGCACCTGGCAAACAGCCAGACTCATACCCAGGACTCAATGTTTCTTGATTTGTTTTTAAGCAATATTAAAAATATCATGACTTCATGTCTCTTTTTAAAATTAAATTACCGATACTTGTCAAGAGCAGCAGTATAATCATAGGAATACTGACTACTCATGTGCCCATTTTATCACTCGTCGCAGCTTCTGAAAGTTCTTGATATGAAATTTGGAGCATTTTGTTTGGTACCTTTGTCAGTCTTAAATCCTGTTTAGTAAGAATAAATTGTCCCCTTAAATCCCATTTTAAAATGTAAAATCTTTAAAATGTTTACAGATATAATTAATATATGTCTGTGAGATTGTTTAAATCAATATAAATCTCATAAAGATAATGGGATTTTAGTATATTTTGATATAAGAATCCCAATCCTGATAAGGGTAGAGTTTTCAAGACTAAAGTCACATCTGATGAAATAAAAACAAATTCCAATAGTTTGCAGTTCTTGTGAAATGGCTAATTAAACAAACCATTTTTATCTACTTTGTTACATAAAATGCAAACTATAGATAGAAGGGCTGATAACAGAACAATAGATTTGACTGATTTGACTTATTGTTATATTTATGTTTAATTGATTTTGCTTTTTATTCATCATTCTGTATAGTAAGTCACTGCAAGAGTTAAAAAGAGAAATGCTGGAAAGAGTTCTTTAAATCATTCTAATAAAATAGAATTTCTTTTTCAGTGAAAATTACGATTTTCTTTTTTTTTCAGAAAATGCTCTCATTGTTCTTACATTATTTCCTTTTGACAATTGGATATTATTGAATTTCCACGGATTAAAAATATTTTACTTAATTGATATGTTTTTACTGCGCCAATAAAAGCACACATCTCCTCAGTGAAACATGAAAAGTGATTCTTTTCTTTTGCTTCAGAGAATGTGTTTTCCTGAGTGTGATTCTCATTTGACCTTCCTTGTGACCTCCCACCTTTTTATACTTCCATTCACTACACTTGGTCATACCCCAGTAGGCTTATTGTAGCTAAGTTCAGTTTTACAGCTGAAGAAAAGTCAGAGCTACCAACAGGTGGAGGGCAGGCTGGGGCTCAAGGTCTAGGAATCTCAATTCAGCATTCCTTGTACTCTGTTACAGTGTGATCTTGTCTCCCAACTTACGTAACCTACATGCCTGACTATTCTGAGGGTGAATTTTACTTACTTTTCTAATATTGGGTACAATTATAATATGCTACTATTTACCTAAATATATTTACCCTGAGATTTTTAAATTCTCATATGATCCTGCTTCCCCTGCATCCTACAGAATTGCAAGAATAGTATGTGACATACTTTTTCAAACACCATCCCTAATGACCCAGTTTCATTCTTTTCTTGGCGTTCACCCAAACACAGCTGCTCATCAAGAAAAGACTCAGAGAATTTTTAGAATTATTCTCCTGCAGATTTCATTATATTGGGAAATTAGAATCATCTAAGGGGACTAATAAAGTCCTCTCTAAGAATAATTTAAATGAATGAAATTTGGCTGTTATTTAATATTTTAAAAAGTGGGAGGTTAGTCTTCCTTATTAATAAAGACTTGAGATCAGAATATTTCATAGCAAATAAACATAATACAGTTTAGTGTCTGTCTGTATCAGTCTGTCTGTCTATCTCTCTCTCTCTCTCTCTCTCTCTCTCTCTGTCTCTCTCTCTCCATCCATCCATCCATCCATTGATCCATCCATTCATCCATCCTCTGGGCCTCCTTCAACTTCTGAAATGCTCTGATTACAGCATTTGACTTTGTCATAGTTGTTTAAAGCTTTGGCCCTTCCATACAAGTTTTTTGAGGTCATAGTATGCTTATTCATGACTACATCTTTCAAGGTGTCTTATAGTGTGTGCCAGTGAGGCTTATCAGCAAGCACTTGTTGAATGAACAGCCTAAAACCTCAGTCATCATTCAATACACGGAATCAGACTTACATTTAGATCAGCCAGACACCGAACTGCGTATGTAGTTTCCATAAATTACTATGTTTCTCATGTCACTACCCCGCATAAGAATCAGATAAGAATCTTGGAAACAACTGAACTGACTAGTAGAGACTTGCAAATACATTAAGGTAGGAGTGTCAGAGAAGACTAAGATCACAAAATAACAGCATTTTTTCAGATTGCCACAGACCCAGAAAAAAATGACTCATTTTATTTAACCCACCTTTGCAAATCTTCTCATTAAGTGAGATAATGCTTCAGGATTAGGGCATTCCAGTTTCTTAATAATCTCAAAGCTCTGATTCAGCTGAGCAAAGACATCAACCACCGAGCAAGAAAAGAGGGCATGATCAGATGTCTGCTGGAACTGTGGGGAGAGGAGGTGAAACCAGCCCAAACAGTGCATTAGAGGGGCAACGGAAACATTCTCATTATTTCCCGTAAACAACTGAATCTCTCGTATCCAATATCTACAGTTCCCACTAATAAAATGCTTACCCACTTTAAAATCATTAATCTCCTTTTCTAGAAAGTGTAGTTGAACTAATATGATGGGGCAAGTTGCTGCTAATTGGTTTTTCCACTGCTGAATTGAGGAACTGGTTCTTTTGTATTTCATTTTCCCCACAGGCAATAGGTTAGTTTAGCAAGCCGATTGTGGCTCAAGATTTTGGGAGTTGCTGCAGAGGGACTGGGAGAGTATCTGCTCCTAATCTGGAAATACTGGAAAAGTTCCAGGACAACAAAGATGTTTTGTACAAGCTTATGGAATCTGTAGATTCAGAATAATGTTAGAATTAAAGAAAACCTTGGGGAAAATGGGTGACTGGATTTTTTTTTACGTAAATTTAAACAAGTTTCTAGTTTTCTGACCAGATCACAGAAATTGTCTTTTAAATTATTTTTGGTCATTGGGAAATGGAAATAATTAATAACAATGACTCTGATGATTCCCATTAGGTTAAAAGCAAACACTGTGACTGAATCATGACAATGAACATTCTTTTTTAAACTCACTCCATCTTTTTTGTCTCTTCCCAGTGCTCCATGAAGGAATTCCATTGACACATCTTCATTTTCATCTAGCCACTGCATGACAAAAGGTTCAAACCACCTATAAAAAATTAAAAATGTTACATACTACAAAGGACATCATTCGCATGTAATTAACAGGAATTATGCTCTTTTTGTATATGAGAGTAATTCAGAATCAACAATCTCCTTTCATTCTCTCTTGCAGTTTTTCTTCCTTAGAGACCTTTACCTGTTCTCCATCAAATCAGTCTCCTTCTCTGTATCTCCAACCTCTCCCTCTTTCCTGGTTCTTCTTATGCCGCCTCAATTATGCTTAATTCCCAATAGTTACTCTGTAATTCCCTTCAAAATTCAAACTCTTGTAAAACGTAGACCTTTTGTGCTCTCTTCCCTATCAACTCATTTCCTCATTTCTTAATTCTATGCCATGGAGCTTCTACCCATTCCCACTAACTGATCCTGATTGCTTACCTTCGACTTCTTAGTTATGATTTATAATCCATGGACAATTGGTTTTTGCAAATGGTTTAAGATAATTTTTTTTCCTTTCTGAGCATCCATTCCTTTTTCTGTATGTATGCCCAGATGATCTAGCACCATTTATTTAGAATACCATTTATTCCCCACTGCATTTGCATCTTTGATGCAAATTAGGTCATGCCATACATGTGAATTTGGTCTCTGAACTATTCTGTTCCCTTGGTTCATTTGTTATGCACTGATATGGTTTGGATATGTGTCCCCACCAAATCTCATGTCAAATTGTAGTCCTCAATGTTGGAGGTGTGGCTTGGGAGGAGGTGGTTTGACCACGCAGGCGGATTTTTCATATATAGTTTAGAACCATGTCCTTGGTGTTCTTTTGATAGTGTGTGAGTTCTTATGACATCTGGTTGTTTAAAAGCGTGCAGCCTTTGGGAGGCCGAGGCT
>PVKV010011988.1:11309-67917 GCA_004027835.1 Alouatta palliata
CATCTCTACTAAAAATACAAAAATTAGCTGGGCATGGTGGCACGTGCCTGTAGTCCCAGCTACTCGGGAGGCTGAGGCAGGAGAATTGCTTGAACCCAGGAGGCGGAGGTTGCGGTGAGCCGAGATCGCGCCATTGCACTCCAGCCTGGGTAACAAGAGCGAAACTCCGTCTCAAAAAAAAAAAAAAAAAAAAAAAAAGTGTGCAGCACCTCCCGCCTCACTTTCTCTTTTTCCTGCTCCCACTATGTGAGATGCCCCGCTCCACCTTTGCCTTCTGCCATGACTGAAAGCCTCCTGGGGACTTCCTAGAAGCAGAAGCCACTATGTTTCTTGTACAGCCTGCAGAACTGTAAGCCAATTAAATCTACTTTTTTTTTTTTTAACCTAAACTCAGGTATTTCTTTATAGCAGTTTGAGAATGGACTGAAAAATGCATTAACATGACACTTTCTTAACAACACTCTTATAATCAATAATGTAGTTCTCCAGTTTGTAGATTGTCTTTGAATTTTTAATCACTTTGCATTTCTACATGCATTTTAGAAACCTTGTCAATTTGCACAAAAATATCTTTTGGAATTTGCATAGGGTTGCACTGAAACTGTAGGTCCATGTAAGGAGAATTACTATCTTTATAATAATGCATTTTTAAGGAATGTTACATATTTAATTTAGTTCATCTTAAATTTCTCTCATAGTATTTTATAGTTGCTTGAAAAGATGGCTTATACACCGTTCATCACATTTATTTCTGGTGGTTTTGATGTTATTTAAATAGCACAGTTTATGTATAATCTTCTAATTGTTTGTGGCTATAACACATAAATTAAATAAAGTTTTAAATAGACCACATCTACTTTTAAAATTCTATTTCAAACAAGTTATGAATTTTCATCTTCCTGTTTTAGCTGCATTCTACAAAATTGGATATGCCATATTTTATTAGCACTTAATTCAAAATATTTTGTAATTTTTACCATGATTTCTTTTTTCACTTGTGTTTCTTTGAATACCCTGCTGAATTTCTGTGTTTAGTTATCTAATTATATTCTTGGATTTGATTTGTGTCTCAATTCCACAGTGGTAAAGAATATATAATACATGATTTCCCTCCTTAAAATGTATTAGTTTTGTTTTATAGCTCAGGAGACAGTCTATTTTGGTAAATGTACCCTGTGTACCTAATAACGATATGTATTTTATCATTTTTGTTTATAAATTTTATATCAGTGTTCTTGTGTGTAAGAATTGTCAATGAAAAATTGTGGAACCTGTGGATGGTCAGATATAGATACAGAAATATAGATATCTGTATAGATAGATAGATAGATATGTTTTATTCATATTGTTCAAACTTCTTTGTTTTCACTATTTTTGGGGGTCTGATTTTTCAGTTCATTGGTGAAGAAGCATAATCTCCAATGGTCATTTAGTCCTGCTGTCTGGTAGCTTTTAATTTTTTGATGAACGTTGTATATTGCCCATGAAAAGCTGTGGATCTTTGATCTATACAATGCTGGGTTTTAGGTTGGTCTATTTCCAGTTTGCCATTATTTTTAGGGTAGAGACCTTCAAAGATCTCACCTGAAAGCCTGGAGTGTTTATAATGTTCCTTCTTATTTTTTGTACACAATGTATATTTTTTGTACACATGTATATAAAGTATAAAAATCTATAAAACTAATCTGTGCATTAGATGGTAGTTACTGCTGAAACAAAAGGAGAGGCTGTTACTGTAAGTAGGCACAAAGGGGATCAGCCTTGACCTCTAACATTTGTCCCAGACTGCTAAAGTCTCTACTTAGTTCCAAATCTCTTAGTGGCCACTTTCTACTTGATTTTTTCTGCCCTAATCTCAACACATAGGCAAATTAGGCATCAGAAAATGCCTTCGGTGGGAACTGCCTGTAGAATGTTGTGCTCGTATCTCTGTAGTTTCCTTTTCTCTGGGATCTTGGTCTCACAAACCCAAGCAGTCTTCATAGCTCCATCACTCATATTGTTTCTCCAGTTCAGGGAGACAGCTGTAAACTGAGCTGTTGCTGTTTGCTCTGCAACTCCTGTATCGCAAACTGGCGGATGTACGGAGGTGAAGAAGGTGGGAGAGAAGATGTAACAAAATATAGGACTCACCTTAGTGCATTTCTCTTTTCTCAGGTATCTTAGATTCTCAAGTCCTGGTTGCCTTTGTTGTCTTTCTCATGCTGTTTAATTTTATTTAGCTTTTTAAGTTGGCCATCAGGGAACATATTAGTCTGATTTTAGTTTAGTGTAGGGTCTCTAGACAAAGCTCACAGCAGAAGTGTCTGGCAAATAGCTCCTTTGTTTTACTTCCCTATTCCTGATCAGTGACTCGGCCAACAACTTAGGCGTGCAGATTTCATGTTTAACTCTTTCCTCTTTCTTATTTTTTATTTTTTAAACTTTTTCATTTCAATAGGTTTTGAGGGAAACATATGGTATTTGGTTACATGAATAAGTTCTTCAGTGGTTATTTCTGAGATTTTGTGCACCCCTCATCCAAGCAGTGTATACTGTTGCCAATGTGTACTCTTTTATCCCTCACTCTGCTCCCTCCATTTCCCCTAAGTCCATTGTATCATTCTTATGCCTTTGCATCCTCCTATCTCAGCTCTTACTTATGAGTGAAAACATAAAGTGTTTGGTTTTCCATTCCTGAGTTACTTCATTCAAAATAATGGTCTCCAATTCCATCCAAGTTCCTGTGAATGTCATTATTTCATTCCTTTTTATGGTTGAATAGTATTTCATAGTGTGTGTGTGAATGTGTGTGTGTGTGTGTGTGTGTGTGTCTGTGTATGTGTATATTCATATATATAAATATATACACTATTCATATATATATTTATGTATATAAATATATATCTATATAGATATCTTTATCCACTTGTTGATTGATGTGTATTTGGGCTGGTTCCATATTTTTGAAATTGTGAATTGTGCTGCTATAAACATGCATGTGCAAAGATCTTTTTTATATAATGACTTATTTCCCTCCGGGTAGATACTCAGAAGTGGGATTGCTGTATTAAATGTTAGATCTACTTTTAGCTCTTTAAGGAATTTTCATTTTTCCTCATTCTTTTAACTCCATCTGTCTTTAGTTGACAAATTCTGTAAATTCTTTCTTCAAAATTTCTCTCCCACGTCTTCACCCTTTGCAAATTTAGTGCAGTCACTCTATATCATCAGTACAGCTTTTATTCAACATAATGACTGTAATTTTATTGTATTTATTTTAATTATGTTTTATTTGAAAAAAAGAAATTGCATGTATTTACCAAGTTTAACATGTTATTTAAAAATACGTACACATTGTGGAGTGGCTAAATGGAAGTAATTAACAAATGAATTACTTCGTATACTTATTTTTATGGGGTGAACATATAAAATATGTTCTCTTAGCAACATTAAAGAATATAAACAGCATGATACTGGTACCAAAACAGATATATTGACCAATTGAACTGAACAGAGGCCTCAGAAATAACACCACACATCTGCAACCATTTGATCTTTGACAAACCTGACAAAAATAAGCAATGGGAAAGGACTCCCTATTTAATAAATGGTGCTGGGAAAACTGTCTAGCCATATGCAGAAAACTGAAACTGGACCCATTCCTTACACTTTATACAAAAATTAACTCAAAATGGATTAAAGATTTAAATGTAAGACCTAAAACCATAAAAACCCTAGAATAAACCTAAATAATACCATTCAGGACATAGGCATGGGCAAAGGCTTTATGACTAAAATACCAAAAGCAATGGCAACAAAGCCAGAATAGACAAATGGGATCTAATTAAGCTATAGAGCTTCTGCACAGCAAAAGAAACTATCATCAGAGTGAACCGGCAACCTACAGAATGGGAGAAAATTTTTGTAATCTATCCATCTGACAAAGTACTAATATCCAGAACCTACAAAGAACTTAAACAAACTTACAAGAAAAAAACAAACAACCCCATCGAAAAGTGGGCAAAGTATATGAACAGACTCTTCTCAAAAGAAGACATTTATGCGCTTCATGTAATGCCTCACACCTGTAATCCCAGCACTTTGGGAGGCTGAGGCAGGTGGATCATGAGGTCTAGAGATCGAGACCCTTCTGACCAACATGGTGAAATTCAATCTCTACTAAAAATACAAAAATAAGCTGGGCGTGGTGGCACATGCTTGTAGTCCCATCTACTTGGGAAGCTGAGGCAGAAGAATCCCTTGAACCAGAGAGTCAGAGGATGCAGTAAGCCAAGATTTCACCAGTGCACTCCAGCCCAGAAAGAGTGAGACTTTATCTCAGAAAAGAGAAGAAAAAAAAAAAAATTATGTGGCCAACAAACACATGAGAAAAGGTCATCATCACTGATCATTAGAGAAATGCAAATCAAAACCACAATGAGATACCATCTCACACCAGTCAGAATGGTGATCATTAAAGTCAGGAAACAACAGATGCTGGAGAGGATGTGGAGAAACAGAAACACTTCTATTCTATTCGTGGGAGTGTAAATTAGTTCAACCATTGTGAAAGACACTGTGGTAATTCCTCAAGGATCTAGAACCAGAAATATCATTTGACCCAGCAATCCCATTACTGGGTATATACCCAAAGGATTATATATCATTCCACTATAAAGACACATGCACATGTATGTTTACTGCGGCACTGTTCACAATAGCCAAGACTTGGAACCAACCCAAATGCCCAACAATGATAGACTGGATGAAGACAATGTGGTACATATACACCATGGAATACTATGCAGCCACAAAAAGGAAGAGTTCATGTTCTTTACAGGGACATGGATGAAGCCGGAAACCATCATTATCAGCAAAGTAACGCAAGAAAAGGAAACCAAACACCGCATGTTCTCACTCGTAAGTGAGAGTTGAACAATGAGAACACAGGGACACAGGGAAGGGAACATCACACATTGGTGCTTGTCAGGGGGTTGGGGACTAGGGGAGAGATAACATTAGGAGAAATACCTAATGTAGATGACGGGTTGATGAGTACAGCAAACCACCATGGCACATGTATACCTATGTTACAAACCTGCACATTCCGCACATGTATCCCACAACTTAAAGTATAATAAAACTGAAAAATACACTAATTATAGTGACCCCATGTATATTAGATCTCTTGAACTTATTCTTCCTACTTAGCTAAAACGTTGTATCCTCTGACCAAAATCTCCCCAACACCCTATATCCAGTAGTACAGCATTTTTAAGTTGTCCCACTATCCCGCTACTTCTTATATACTTTGTAAGAGAAAAGTTGTATTAAAGGACTGTTCTAATCTCAACACTGAATCACTCATTATCTTCTAATTCTCCTCTCTGCCCTCCATTCCTTGCCTCTTCCAACTCCCACAAAGCCTAATGAATGTGGTACAAGCTTCACAACATAGAAATCTAACTCAAAACTACTTTTCCTACATTATTTTTTGAAACATTACTTTCTACTAATTTTATACAAATAAAAATATTCCTCACTTCCTATGGATGACAGCTCATTTGTTCTTACCTTCATAATTATGCCCATAACTTTCATTATCATCATAATGCTTTTCCTCCCTTTTCTTTCTGTAACCTGGTCTCCACAAATACTGTGTGGAGTTCCCAAAATAGCAGTAAATTCTCTCTTCTGTGAAGCCCTATTGCACTTTACTTATGCTCCTGAAATTAGTACGTATTTCATTTTGCCTTGCTTTATCATGATCTTTGAGCTTATCAGTGTCTCACAGAGTATAAGTTCCTTTCAGGTTAGGATCTTGATATTATTTTCTATTGCTCTACAGCACTTGCCACAGTGTCTGGCATAGGGAAGACCCCCTTCAATAGAATAAAATAGAATTCTAATACATTTCAAATGCATAGTATTACATGTATCCTTGTGTCATTATAAATGTGTTGGAAAGAGGGATATTTACGAAAAAGTTCCCTGTTAAACAACTATTTCTAGTTTAGAAATACGAATTCCTAAGATAGTTGAAAGTTTGAATAAAAAAGAAAATGTCATTAAATAGGTCAATATACAAGCACCAAACTTTCCCCAAAAAATCTGTGTTGTGGTACGTTTACAGAAAATCATTCATTTGATCACGAGTCATGTCTTATTACGTATTTGTCTTTGAGTTGAATATGATATCCAGGTAAGGCACACTTGAAATATGCAACACAATTCAATTAAATATGGTTCCCAAAGACATGCAAATCCTTTAATGTTAACTTACAACACAAATGTATTCATTCCAATGAAGATTATGTGAAGAGGTTTTAGTGCTGCACAATTCAGGTGTAACTTTACAGGACTGTGAATTTAGATCTGAGGGTGTGTGTGTGTGAAAATCACTACTTACAAGGAGTATTCAGGAACAGCATCCTTGAAGGCAGGAAGTTCGCGTACATATTCATTATAAAACCATTTCACTTTGAAATGCAAATTCATATAATCGGTGCTCTTGCATAACCGCTGCTTTTCATGTTCTATAACAGATAAGATCAAATATGTAATAAAGCTTCATTTGCCAACAATGCTGCTATATTCCAATCTGTTTTTATTAATAGAATTTCTAAAAGGAAGAAAATAGTATATATTAAAGATAAAGGTATAATGAATTGCTAAAAGCAGACCTAAAATTTTACAAAATGCAGCAATAATTATAGGTCTCATATAGAATAGGTCAAGCAAAATAATTTCAATGTTCTAATGGGTCTTACTGAAAAATGTGAAAAGTCATATGTAGTTACAGAGTAATAACATACTAAAATTTCTCTATTTGCAAATATTAATATTTTCACTGCTTTTAGCTTGATGCAAAGTGACAGAGAGAATTAAAATTCTAAGCATGCACAAAACATGAGTCAGAAGCCATAATCATTGATTAATTAATATTGGAGATATGAAGTGACTAGATCACATTTCTGGCCTAGTTATTTACCACTCGAATTCAAATAGTTGAAAAGGAGAGAAAGTATCTCTCGCTTATGAGTCACATGATATCTTCCTCATTCTGTAGGTTCACCTAAAATTATCTTGCACCCCTTGGCTTTTTCAATTCATTTTTAGCAGGATTTTCTAATATGTGGCATTTCTTTTTTCCCTCTTGCTCAAACAATATAGCTTAACACTGTTGAGCTATTGTGATGTGGATATACAGTGCTGGAGAATAGAGACAAATAATCATGTTACTGAGCATGTTTTTCTCTGCTGTTTTTCCCTCCTTAATATTTGGCCAATTTTGGCTACAACTATAAACATAACCAAACCCAAAATATATCTAACTATATCTAGGTTGAGCGTGCTCTCTGAGAAGTTCTGCTTGAGGTCTGTGAGTCTTTTAAGAGCTTTGAGTTATAGCAGAAACTTCCTATACTTTACATTCCAAGCTAAATTCTTAAAACACTATTTGAAGCAATTAGATTGTTATAAACAAATTAAAGGCATCCCTGCTTATCAAAACCTGAATATAGACGGACTGAAATCCCCATAGCGAACATAAGAGAGAACTCAACCCCAAATCACACATTTTCAAATGATTTGAACAATGAGAAATTCAAGACAAGTTGTAGAACAGAGAAGAGAGAAAGAGAGAGAAAGGGAGAGAGTGAGGGAGAGAGGCAAGGAGGGAGGAAGGGAGGGAGGAGAACGTAAAGACATGTACTCACACAGAAACAAGTAATAATAAACTAATACTGCCAGGCCAAATTCCCAAACAAAATTTTAGTCAAGATGACATTTTGCTTTAACTCCCTCCAAATTCATTTCACTTTTATCACCGTTCAATGTAAGCTCTCCCCTAATCTCTCTCTTCAGATGTCTAGTTTCCCTGTGCTCTTTAAGAGAAAACATTTACTTGACAAACTCAGGTAAAAATTTAGCACAATACTACCCTGAAACCCAGACAAATAAAGACTGATGAATTGAGAAGGTTCAACTTATCACAAATATAGATTTATCATTTAATAGCTCTTGGGCTCCTCCTTCACTTGGAATCTTACACTTGATGCTGGCACAGAACAAGCCAGAATATTAAACATTTCCTCTGGTGAGTAACACCACCTACTCTTATGATTAACACCCTCTAAGCCCCAGAGAAACATTTTGGACCATCTTTCCTCCTGTGTCCTAGAAACAAAAGGTGACAGTGTCCAGATGCTACCAACGTTTGCAGGTTGTACCATTGCTGACAACAGAAAGATACTGCTTTGGAGTGTGGGGAGAAATTTGTGCTCTGGAAGCACTTAAGTAAAATAAGGGACAAATTAACTTGCAAAATCTTCCTTTGGATAGCAGAAATGCAGCAGAAATGCTTTATTATTGCATAATAAAGTATTATTAACAAGCACCCACTTTCTTACTTTTCTCTGGTTCCACTGTATGCTTCTAAAGATACTCATAAATCACTGCAATACCATTAATCAAAACAGGTTCACATAATGGCCAGGAACTATGTTAAATATTAAATAATTCATACTACTCTTAAGTTTGTATGTGTAAATTTCTATCTTAATATACATGAAGCCTAATACCACTTCTTTGCCAACTAGATGGCCATTTAATGTTAAAATTGTTAATAGATTTATTTTATTTTTAAAATCTAGATATATGAGGTTTAACAAAATTTTAGCTGTATCCAAATGATTTACCTTAGAAATGTATATCAAATATTCATAATTTGTATTTTGTTTTCATATGATTAAATATTTTGAGTATTTTAGAAAAAATTTCTGAAAACAATATATATACTGTATATGAGAACAGTATATACATAATTTTGTTTTAATTTTTGTATTTGAAAGTTTAAATTTCATTTTTGTATAAACTATAGACTCAAATTTATGTTTTGAATATAGTAGACTTTTCTTTTGTAATCCTTTAAATATTAACAAAGTGTGTAAACTATGATTGGGTAGAAAAATAAAATACATGAGTAGAAAAATAAAATACGTAGAGTTCAGAAAAAGCAAAGGTTGAAAAGAAAAAAGGAGAAAACATTTCAAAGTGAAGGTGTGCCTGAATTTTCAAAACAGAAAATAATGAGATCAAGCAGATATCACAGAACTAGGAAAGGTATTGTTTGGCACCACAATAAGCCAAATATATTAGAAAATTTTTATTATAAGCACATAATTAGCAATTTTGCTATAATAAACGTGAGAAAGTATATTTTCTGGTATGCCTATATTTATTTAAAACCAAAAATATTACCAATCTAAACATAACACTCAAATATGCATATTGATAATTACATTTTAACTTTTCAATTTTTCTATCTTTTGGCATCTTAAAATATACCGCTATTGTGTACAATTTTTATCATGTTGATATAAAGGTTTTTTTTTGGTAGGAAGTTAGAGCATGTTCTATTTAAAAGTTTATTAGTTAGATTTATAAATTGTAACTATTTAGGTCGATGGTACATGGGTCTTCATTCTATGCTCTGGGCTCTGCAAAGGTTAGGAAGAAGCCGGAATTAATGTGTTACTTCTTTCAAGAGTATTTGCACATGAACAGAATGCTCAAGAAAAAGGCAACTCAGTATCATTTAATACCAAAACATGTTTACTGTGTGTGTGTGTGTGTGTGTGTGTGTGTGTGTGTGTCTTGTCCCAGGTTGCATGTGAGGCATAGAGAATATAAATATGGACAGGATGATCTGAAGTGCATGGAGCTTAGGGAGGAAAGAGTGATTTGTTAATATTCAATTCGATACAATATGGCAGGTGCCATGATTTTCCAAAGGTACAGGATGTTGTGGTCTCTTGAAGGAGATGAATTTAGCTCTACTTTGTGGTTTAAGTGAACAATTTGGTAACAAAATGATCTGCTGATAGTGGTATTCAGCAGGAGAGAGGAATTTATGTCAAAAGAAACATACATAAAACAAGGTATTTTTCTTACTTAAATGGGATACTATTGAAGATGTGTGCATGTCTTCTGTGAAAATATGTAACTGTGCTCCCAATTAAAACCTTAAGCTTTTTCTTTTCTCTCTACTCATGCTTTTAAATATTTTGGTGGGAAGTTTGGGTGCATGCTGAATTTATGTTGTGCCATTAAAAAAAAAAAAAAAAAAAACTTTCACCAGTCCCTGCCCCTTGAAATGCAGTAGAATTTACACTTTCGAAAGCTGGTAAAAGCCCACAGTAGGTGTCATTCTGGTCAGTTTTTCAGACAAGACCTTCAGTGTATTTGCTTAACCTATCTGTACTTCAATTTTCCATAATTGTAGAAGTTATTTCTTCCTCCTTATTTGGCTGCTCTGCTCAGAACTTACAGATCTCCTCCAATTCATCCTCCTGGACTCTGCAAACTCCCTACATTCCTCCAGTCTCTTCATTCCTGCTGATCCCACAAAGGAAACACTTCTGTCTAGTTTACTGCAGACCACTTCTTCACTTCACGCATCTCCCCAGTGAGGACGGATATGGGAGAGGAGATAGGAAAGATACCTTGATCTTTCTAAAGAATTAAAACTAGCTATATTCTTGGCTAGAGATTACTCATTCTAGTTCCTAAGAGTATACCTGCTATGGTAAATCTAAGTATGAGGGTTCTACCAGCCTCTTTGCTGAAAACCAAATTTTAGAAAAATTACCAATAGTTTTCTCCTTACAAAGTTGTTTCTAAACCCATGGGAATTAATCTTTATCACTTTATGTTATGTTTCTCTCATGCACGATCAACTGATATGTATTGTTCTCTGTGGACAGAAACAGGGGAGATCAGTATCTGTTTACTCATTCTGCCAGTTCAACAACAGATTAATTGGGTTCTTTCATTCATTATGCTCTTCAGCTGATATAATAAAAGATTTTCAATATATTGAGTTAATTGGTGATATAGGTCTCATCTTGAGGACAATACAAATAAGAATGAAAAGAAATGATATACTTCTATATAATTAGATCTACATGTGATATTTGCCCTTAACTGGCAAATACTAAATACATTTTTGTTTGTTTGTTTGCAGTGACTTGTAGTACAGAAATCATCATAACCCCAGTATTTGTGGCAGGTTTAACTAACTAGTTACCAAACCATGTCCTTTCCTCTGAGGCACACAACCAGACTACATTTTCCAGGCTTCTTTGCTGTATGATTGAATTTGGGGCTCTGCTACATTACAACAAGATTTTCCAAGATTAAAACCCACTTATTAATTATCCTCCATAGTGCTCTGCTTTCTAATTTCCTGCCCTTTTCTTGTATATGGGTACATACATATGGACCCACATACATTGAGGCTGTCTCTTTGCCTTGTTGGAAGTTTATCAGTGTAACTCCAGTTGACTCCACTGTGAATTGATGCACCACTGCACAGAAAACCAGTTAATCAAATTAACCATTCATGTTAAGATAACTAAGTTCATGTTAAGGTAAAAGTATATAGGCTTTGAATGGGGAATAATCACAGAAGTGAAACACACAGGCTTTGTGGATAGTCTAATAAATATCTCACCTTCCTGTCATGCGTCTTTCACATTTGTGGTCTCCCAGTTACATTCTGGGTAGTTATTACCTCCTATGTGATTCTATAAAAAGTGAGCTGTTACTGTTCCAAAAGCCAAGTGCCTGTTTTTCTTACGTGTTCATATATTCCTTCCATAATGAGTAATCACGTATTATACAGGGGATGTTTAAAATAAACTACAGTTATATCCTAATGCCTACCAAATTATCAATGTAAGATATTATAATATCAAATTCAAAAATATACTTCAAACTACCTTCATTTCTACTCAGATTATCTTCTGCTTAGCGGTAGACTGCATTGACAAAATGGCCTCAATCTCATATGATGTGAATGACTCCTAGAATTTATTTAGCCATCAATCCTCCTACATTTTTTATCTTGGCAACAAAGATTTAGCTAGCTCATTAAATTTACAAAATAAAACATTTAATTAGTTTTCTCAGCTGCAGTATAATTTTGTACAAAATTTAATCTTTGAATTTCAATGAGATATATGAATATTTTACTACTAGAATAAAAATGCTTCATTAAAATTGTACAAGGAAAAAGCTTGGCAATTTGGAAGAATGTGACTGTTTTCTTTTAAATGGTGCTTACCAGCATTTACTTGAAAATAATATATTTTCTTCAGAAAGTCAGTGATTATGCCTGATTTTATTCTGTATAATGCCAAAATTTTGGTTTATGTTTTGGTTTACATAACAGGAATGGTATATTCTTGACCCATTCTCATGCCAAAAGAAAATATGCTGCCATCATCACAGTGTCATTATTCGGTCCTCACTTTGTGACATTTTATTGCATAAACACTGCTTTATTCTATAGTTTATAACATATAATTTCATTGGAGACTATTTTAATCATCCCTCTCCATGTTTGGCAGCCTGCTCTATCTCTAATAGGTGATAATATGAAAGGTCTGCAAACAATATGAAATAAAAAGCCTGTATTAGGATTCAGTACACATGATATTTTACTAGCTATTGTATGCTCACAAACACAAAATTTTACCACCAAGAAACTTTGGTTCTAAACTATGACAGGCTATTATAGACACAAAACACACAGAAGCATTTTCCAAGGTAATTACAACTTCATATTAACAATATTTAGATGGGGATCATGAGTTCCTTTTTATATGCCAAGAATGCTAAGCCATGTAATTACAAGTTAAAAAAAAATAAGGTAGGATGGGTTACCATTTTCCATTTTACAGAAAATTTATACAGATCTTATAATGTTGGAACATCTTTGGATTCAAGAAATCATCAAAATTCTGACTGCTAAAAGTAAGCTATAGTGTTATCAAGATGAAAGTTCAGAGTAATAAAAATGAAAAAATAAATGACCATACATGTCAGGAAAAATAATTTGGACCAATGTGAGTCGTCTAGAGAGGAAAACAGGAAAAAAAGAAAGATTAGTCACAACTGTAAATCATGGTAATCAAATTCCTTTTCTTATTTCTTATCTCTCTCTCTCTTTTTTTTTTTTTTTGAGCTGGAGTCTTACTCTGTTGCCTAGCCTGGAGCAGTGGTGCAATCTCAGCTCACTGCATCCTCCACCTCCTGGGTTCAAGCAATTCTCCTGCCTCAGTCTACCAAGTAGTTATGATTAAAGGTGAGTGTCACCATAACTGGCTAATTTTTGTATTTCTAGTAGAGATGGCGTTTCACCATGTTGGCCAAGTTGGTCCCAAACTCCTGCCCTCCAGTAATCTACCTGCCTCAGCCTCTCAAAGTGCTGGGATTATAGGTGTGAGCTATTGTGCCTGGCCATCCTAGTAATAAAATTTCTTAACAATCAATGACTATGGAGGAACAAATATAGTTAATTTTTGTAGGGTAAGACAAAATATATAGAAGTTTATTTTATGACACATTTCTGATATCAAATCTTAGCAAAATAGCAGGAAAAAAAAGCAAAGAAAATGAGCGAAATATTGCCTTACTTCATGACCACTGAAAGTCATGCCAGAAGAAACTTTATTCTTTTCTCTTTTTTTTTTTTTAAAGACGGGGTTTCACCATGTTGGTCAGGCTGGTCTTGAACTCCCGATCTCAGGTGATCCACCTGCCTTGGCCTCCAAAGTGCTTGGATTACAGGCGTGAGCCACCATGCCCAGCCGAAGCTTTATTCTTGAGAAGAGTAGCAGTTGGTAGCTCGGCTCATGGTTACAAACAATTCTGTTGAAACCTGGCACATATCCAGGATCCCTGCATTCATTAAACTAGGAGTGATGTGAGGTTGGACATACCTCACAGGTATACTCTCTGATTGGTCTGCTTAGAATTCTGGCTTAGATCTATCAGATATGTTCTTGTTGGACATACCTCATATATAGACTATCTGACTGATCTACTGAGAATTCTGGTTTATATCTAGTTCTGGTCTAGATATAAAGCCATGCTGGTATGTTTACAGTAAGCAGTCACTCCATGATATGACTTGGAAGAATGCTGCATGGCTTGTCTGAGCCAGAGACCGGGAAAATTAAGAAGCAGTATAAAGGCAGATCCACATAATCTGATGCATGGAAACAGAGATGGATAGTTATAAAGAAAAAAATGGGATGTTAAGGGAACGGGTATTTTTAAAAAAGAGATGGCCAACAGGCTGGATCATAATGGTAAAACATAGACGTCCAAAAAGCTCTTGGAGTTAGTTGATAAATCATTGAGCAAATGTATTAAAAAAAACAAACAAAAACAAGTTTAATTTACTTTGCATATTTACCCATAATCCTAGAAATAAATACAGTACAAAGTATTTCTGTGAGAATTAGAACTGGACACTGAAATGTGAATTTTATTCCTTTTTGCAACCTATATTTATCGACTGTTCTACTATGAACCAGTTTTCTTTTCTTTTTTTTGAGACAGAGTCTCGCTCTGTCGCCATGGCTGCAGTGGTGCAATGGTGTAATCCCAGCTTACTGAGGCCTCCATCACCTGGGTTCAAGTGATTCTCCTGCCTCAGCATCTGGAGCAGCTAGGATTACAGGCGTCCACCACCATGCCCAGCTAATCTGTGTGTGTGTGTGTGTGTGTGTGTGTGTGTATGTTGTGTGTGTGTGTGTATGTTGTGTGTGTGTATGTGTTTTAAATAGAGACGGGGTTTCACCATATTTGCCAGAGTGGTCTTGAACTCCTATCTTCAGGTGATTCGCTCTCCTCGGCCTCCCAGAGTGCTAGGATTATGGGCGTGAGCCACCATACCTGGCCACCTGGTTCTATTTTCTATACAGAAAATACAGAAGAAAAAAAAAAAACTGTATCCCTGCTATCATGGAGCTGATAATATAGTGAGAAGTGGCAGACAATAAAAGCCATTCAATATAACATGAAGTATAATGTGAGGTACATGTTCTGGAAAAGAAATATATAATGTAATGTAAGGGGAGGCAGGGGGCCTGGAGTGCCTTTTCTGTTAGGCTGCTCAGGAAGGTGGCTCAGGAGATGACAAGAGAGCAGAACTGAATGAAGTCAAAAAGCAAACCACAGAGCCATCTTCTGGAAGAGCATTCCAGGTAGAGAACACAGCCAGTGAAGTGGCCCTCAAAGGAAAAAGCGTGCTTGACAAGCACAAAGAGATGCAAGGAGACCAGTGTGATTGAAGCAAAGTGAGTTTAGAAGAGTGTTGAGATCTGGGTTCAGACAGAAACCCAGACTAGGTCGGACAGAATCTTGTTACCCATGACAGAGACATTTCCCTCTAAGAGTTACGGAAAAAAACTGCATGACTTTGGTCAGATTTACATGTGTAAAATGTGACTTTGTTTGCCATCTGGTGAACAGATAACAAGGAAGAGAAAGTGGAGGCAGGATAGGCAGAGGCTAGTGCAGTGGAAGAAACGACGGACAGGGCAGCTTGGACAATGGGGTGGTGGCAGTGATGACTGTGGTAGAAGTGGTGAGGCATGAAGTCTAATCTTGGTTCTGTGTCTTTCCACTGCACAGCCTTACCTCTCTCCTCTTTCCTTCCTAAATAACCTGAGACCATAAATGGTAACTTATTGAAATTTTGTATCCCTGCACAACCTTGTTTGCTTAGAACCACAGATGGATGAATAGATAAATGGATAAAAGAATGTAAAGATTGTATCCAGTTTCTTTGCCATGTCCCTTTCTTCATTTTCTTACTGGGAATGGAGTGGATCATCAATCAGACTGATGAACCAATGTTGGACTTGGCCTACAATTTGGCTGGCTTATAGCTTCCAGTGGGGAAAAGTCACAGCTGCATATTACTTGGTTCTTTCTGTATTAAAATAAAAGGCCCTGATTGTGTCAGTAAATTTTTGTCAAGAATTGTTGATAAAACATAAAAAAAATTTCATCCATGATAGTTCAAATTAAACACTCATAATCAGTTTCAAGTATATCTCAGAATCTTATAGCTTTTATTGCAAAATCATTACTTATAGTTTTTATTAAAAGACTCAAATCTTCGTGGATTTTACCTCTTGAAATTTATAGTACATTTTCCATTACTTATTTAAGTGTAACCTGTAATTAGATCTTTTTTTTAGGAAGGAAAATAATTTGTGTTAATTATTTACAACTTACAAAAACAAACATTAGGAATTTATTTTGGTAGATTTCAACTAAACTATTTGTTTATTTAGCTTTTCTGAGTTTGTCTTCATCTCTTTATTATTTGGAAGGGAGATGGGCCCAACTTGGTAGGTCACGAAGACAAAGTAAAAATATGTTCACTTAGTTTATATTTTGACAGGAAGTACAAACATCTTAAATATTTGATTACTTTAAAATTTATTATTGGTGGGAATGGTTATTTACTGACTTTACTGATAATATATTTGTTTAATAAGTCCTTCCTTTCTCTGTATGCCTATTTTAGTTCTGACATGTTCAATTTCAGCTCATGGTTTTAAAACATCTGGAGAGGAGGTCCTAACGTAGCATGTCTCAATTGTACACTGAAAATGCATAAGTAGACACAGAAAATCATGAATACTCACATGCTCACTAAAAAGTAAAACTTATCAATAACCATAGCTAGAACCTAGGGGAGATCTTCAAAACAACAGGATCTATAAAACTGCAATACAACGACCTACTCAGATGTGTTTGAGTACCTAACGGCATGTCTCACTTTATAATCCTGACTCTTGTCCATTTCTTCCTCATCTCCTGTTGTTTGCCAGGTATGAATGTATATAAGAGAAAAGTGTATGGCTTCCCAGATGCTGTTGTTTTTCCAGGGAAGCCAGAGTTCTGATTCATCATTCTCCCCAACCCTGCACCAAACAATTCAATGTATGAACCGTATGGAAGACCAATTCCAGAAGATAACTAGCCAGGTTCCGTGTGTGTGTGTGTGTGTGTGTGTGTGTGTGTGTGTGTGTGTGTGTGTATGTGCTGTGAATATGTGTGTTTCTGCTGGCAAAAAGTATGGAAAAAGGTCAGAGGGGGAGAAAAAAATGCCAATGGTATTTTGCATTGTGGGGAGAATGTTTCTCACAGTTAAAATAACTTTAATATCCTATGCAATGGGAAAAACAGAAAATAAGTAATGTGAAGAAAACACGCTAATTCTCATGAAATGAAACTAAAAACAAAATTGTATCATCTGGATTCTTTAGAGTAGGAGTTCACAAACTTTAGTCTGAGCTTGTTAAAATGCAGATTTCTGACCCCTACTCTCAGAGATTCCGTAAGTCTGGAATAAGCATTCAGGTGAATGTAATGCAGGTGTCCTGTTTGTCATATGTTGACAGACACTGTCACCATGGTTAAGACAGATCTTTGAAAAACTATATCAAAGAGCAGAAGATAAATTTAATTTAAAGTGTGGAAAGTGGTAAGACGATGTCTCATTTTCTATGAAATAGGGAAAGTTAAATTTTCTTAATATTCAAATGATTTTTATAAATTAATAACAATAAACTAGGTCATTGAAAAGTTAGAGGATAAGAAATTCTCATTTAAAATGGCCTTTAGACATGTGAAAAATGCATTACTATGCTCATATTTAAAGAAATGACAATTTAATTAGCTATTTATCAGATTGACAAGAAAGTAACATTAGAGAAATTTTCCTGTTAGGGAAAATTTGGAAATACATAACAAAATTTTAAATGTGCAGCAAACTTCAAGATGGGTAAACCAGAGGTACTTGGCACTTGCCTCCTCCACCCAGAAGGACCAAAACACCAAGTAGATAACCACATGTGGAATACAGCATCTGGGAGAGGAAAGTGGAATTCAGCAGGGAACAAACAGAGAAACTCTGAGGCAAGGAAGGAGAGAGAAGTAAAGTAGCTGGCCTCCAGATCAGCTCAGAGCCAGGAGGAACTTCCCATTGTGAGAAAAAGGTGAACAAAAGATCCCAAGCGATTTAAATTCCCACCTTCCGCTCCTGCAGTCCTAGCACAGGAGAACCCTTTGGCTCTCACAGGCCCTGAGACTGATTTAGGAGCTGCTGTGAGTTCACTTGATGGCATTAATTCAAAGAAGGAGTTCACGCTGGGTCCCGTAAACCTCCCAAGATGCACACAGCAGCAATATTGTGCTACTTTGAGAGTCCAGCTCTTACTAGACTACCCTGTGCCCTGAGAGCTAAAAGCTCCTGCATCTACATCCCTGAAGCTCTGCCGACATCCCCCTGTGTCCTACCAGAGGTTTACAGTATCACGACACTAGCTGGACCCAGCAGTGCAGTTGAGTTTCCACCACTCTAGCCCATGCAGTGCCTTACACCCCAGGAAACATGTGGTAGAGCACAACAGAGAGGCGGCCACAAGAACAAAGGGAGCCAAAGCGAGCCAAAGCGTGTATTCCCCAGGGGCTTGAGAGCCACTTGCCTGGGGCCACTGCCATGGAAAGCAACCCTGGACCCCTACAGCAGCAGTGCTGCCACGTACCTGCAAGTGCCTTCAAGGGCTTTGGTTATCGGTCCATTCACATACCATCCTGGGACCTGAGGACAGGCTGGTCCTGCACATCACCACTGCTGCCAATACCCACACAGGTCACCTGGAGGCCTGGGGAATGGTCCATCCTGCCTGCCACTGCAGGCATCCCCATGCACCATCAGGAACCTGAGGACAGGGCTGCCCTACCTACCACAGACGCAGCAACTGTTCATGTCCTCTGGATTCTACTGATTGACACATACTGCCTGCCACCACTGGTGCTTGCACACTCTATCCAGGGACCCAAAGAGAGGCCCGTCCCTACACCATAAACCCCTAAAACCCAAGAAGCTGCATGGAGCATTGTGTTATTTGAGAGCCCAGCCTCACCAGACTATTTTGTGTCCTGAGAGGCACTACTGCTGCAGCCAGTACCTACATGTGTCATCCTGGAGCCTGGGGACTCATCCACCCACATGCCCACTGCAGGTACACACATACCTTCTAAGACCCTGGAGATCAGCTCACCTTGCCCTCCACTACTGTAGCATGTGCATGTCATCCAGGAGCATTAGGAAAGGCCCATTCCTTTCCTACAGTCTGTAACCAAATGTGCTTCTCAGGGGCCAGGGACTGGCTTGCCCAGTCCCCCACTGCCACTGCTGGCTCCAGCAGGCACCTATCATGGGCCTGAGGGTTGACCCACTACCACTAATGCCACTGCCAATGTTATGCCTACTAACACCACCACTACTGGCACCTGAGGACCAGCATGCCTAGCATCCCAGCCCCAGCAATGCATTCCCATAACCTCCACTAATAACTGCAGCTTAAACCACTGAAGAACTCCAAGATATTAATGATACTGATTACAGCCAAAGGAATGATTCAGAGAATACACTAATACGCCCTGCCAGAAACAAAGCCAAAGCATCCTACCCAACCAATACTATAGTTACATAGGTTTTGAGAGCCAAACCCTCATGAGAATACGTTGTACCCTGAGACCCTAAGGCTTTTGCATCTCCACATCCCTGAAGCTCTATTGACATCCCCCCTGCTGAGAAATCTGCTGTTAATCTGATTTCCTTGCATGTGACTATAGGAAAAAGCCTTTCCCTATAAAAGCTAATTTGTAAAATTAGAAAAAGTGATTGTTAAACCAGATGTGCAGAGTGTAAATGCAAGGACACAGACATAAGAGAAAGCAAGGAAACAAGCCTCTTCCAAAGCAACACAATAATTCTCTAGAAACAGATTTCATAGAAAAGGAAACATAGAAAATCCTTGAAAATTAATTAAAAATGGTAATATTAAAGAAACAGTGCAAGAGAACACAAATAAACAATACAAATGAATTAGAAAAAGAATTTATAATCTGAATGATAAACAAAGAGATAAATATCATTATAAAGAAAAAATCATGGAACTAAATATTTAATGAATGAAAAAATATGATTGAGAACTTGAACAATAGATAAGGTCAAGCAGAAGGAGGAATTTATGAACCCGAAGACAGGTTTTTTGATATACCTCAATCAGACAAAATTTTAAAAAAAGACTAAAAAAGAATGAACAAAGCCTATGTAATATATAAAACATTATAAAGTGACAAAATATTCAAATTTCTGTGTCCCAGAGGGTGAGGAGAAAGTCAACGGAAGAGAAAACCATATTATATTGTTAAATATAATAGCTTCAATGATAAAGAAATAATAAATACTACAGCAGAGCTAAATGAAGACTTCCTGTCTCGCAATAAATGTGGGCAAACACAGGAAGCTCACAGATCCTCCAACAGATTCAATCCAAAAGATTCCTCCAAGGAATATTATTGTCAAACTGCCAAAAGTCAAATACAAGGAAAGAATTCTACAAAGATCAAGGAAAAAGTCAAGTCACATATAAGGGAGTCTCACCAAACCAACAGTGCTTCTCAGCGAAATGCTTACAAGCCAGGAGAAAACAAGATGAAATATCCCAAGTGCTAAAGAAAAACAAATAACAATAAAAAAGCCGCCAAAAGATGATACTATACCCAGCAAAGATACCATTCAAAACTGAAAAAGAAGTAAATTATTTCCCACACAAAAACAGAAAGAATTCATCACCACTACATAGGCCTTACAAGAAATGCTTAAGGGATCCCTACATTTGGAAGTGAAAAGATGATATCTACCATAAAGAAACAATCAAAAGTATAAAATTCACTAGTAGTGTACAGAAAAGAAAAATTAAAAAGAATCCAACATTATCCCTATAAAAACCCACCAAATTGTAAAGGCATACAATAAAAAAGGGATAAGGAAAAATGGATATACAAAAAAAATCAGAAAACAATTAACAGAATGACAGGAGGAAGTCATCACCTAACAATAACAACCTGATACGTAAACTGCTTTAAATTTCAGATTAAAAGATGTATACAGGTAAAATAGACAAAATGAAATCTGACTGTATGCTGCCTGAAATTTACTTCAGCTGTAAAGATATACATAGACTGAATGTGAAAGATTTAAAAAAAGTATTTCACAAAAATGGAAATAAAAAGCATGCAAGACTAATAGCAGACAAGAGACTTTACATCAAAAACACAAAAAGAGAAAAAGGAGAACATTATAAAATAATCAAGGGATTGATTTAGCAACATGATATATCAATCATAAATATATAAGCACCCAGTATCAAAGCACCCAGATAAATAAAGAAAATATTCTTAGAACTAAAGAGAAAGACTCCCATAAAATAATAGTTAGGGATTTTCATACCCCCACTTCCAGCACTGGATAGCATATATATTCAAGTATTTATAGCTGATTGAATTTTTATAAAGGTACCCAGAACCTACGTTGGGAAACAGATACCCTCTTTAATAATGGTGCCAGGAATGCTGGATATCCCTATATGGAAGAATAAAACCAAACCCCTATCTCTCACCATATATACAAATAAACTCAAAATATATTAAAGATTTAAGAATCAGGCCAGGCGCTACAAAATATAAGGTGAACACTTCAGAACACTGGTCTAGGTAAAGATTTTATGGCTAAGACCTCAAAAGCACGGGCGGCAAAGGAATAAACAGACAAATAGGACAGATAATAGTTCTGCTATTTGTCCCCTCCAAATCTTGTCTTGAAATTTGATTACCAGTGTTGCAGGTAGAGACTAATAGGAGGTGTTTGGGTCATGGCGGTGGATCCCTCATGAGTGGCTGGTGTCCTTCTTGTGGGATTGAGTGAACTCTCACTTTTAGTTTCCATAAAATCTTATTGTTAAAATGTGTCTCATACCTCAGACACTGGCGTCATGCTTCTTGTACTGGAAAAACATGAGACCAAAAGTCCTAAATTACTCAGTCTCAGGTATTCCTTATACCAATACAAAGAAACTAAGAACAGGTCTATATTAAACTGAAAAGCTTCTGCACAGCAAAAGAAACAATCAACAGAGAAAAGAGACAACCTATAGAATGGGAGAAAATATTTGCAAACTATTAATCTGACAAAAGAATAATATCCAGAATATACAAGGAACTCAAACAAGTAAACAACAAAACAAAACAAACAAAAACAACAAATAATCACATTAAAAGCAGGCAAGGCAAGGGACATTAATAGACATTTCTCAAAAAAAAAAGACATATAAATGTCCAAAAGGTATATGAAAACATGCTTAACATCACTAATCATCAAGACAATGCAAATTCAAACCATAATGAGATATTATCTCACTTCAGTTAGGATGGCTATTATCAGAAGGAAAAAAATAACAGATGCCAGTGAAGATGCAGAGAAAAGAGAAGTCTTACACTCTTGGTAGGAATGTAAATTGCTATAGCAATTATGGAAAACAGAATGAAGATTTATCATAAAAATTAAAAATAGGACTACCATATATTCTGGCAATCCCAATACTAGGTATTTAACCACGCCCACCCCCCGAAAAAGCAAACTGATAAATCAATATATACATGAAATACCTGCACCCCCATGTTTATTGTAGCATTATTCACAATAGCCAAGATACGAAGTCAACCTAACTTTCCGTCAATGGATGGCTGGATTAAAAAATGCAGTATATGCTACCAAGAACTTAAACAAATTTACAAGAAATAAAACAACCCTATTAAAAAGTGGGCAAAGGATACAAACAGATACCTCTCAAAAAAAGACATTTATGCAGCCAAGAAACATATGAAAAAAAGCTCATCATCACTGGTCATTAGAGAAAAGCAAATCAAAACCACATTGAAATAACATCTCATGCCAGTTAGAATGGTGATCATTAAAAAATCAACAGACAACAGATGCTGGAGAGGATCTGGAGAAACAGAAATGCTTTTACACTGCTGATGGGAGTGTAAATTAGTTCACCATTGTGGAGGACAGTGTGGCGACTCCTCATGGATCTAGAAATAGAAATACCATTTGACTCAGCAATCTCATTAGTAGGTATATACTCAAAGGATTATAAATCATTCTATGATAAAGACACATACACATGTATTTTTATTGCAGCACTGTTCACAATAGCAGAGACTTGGAACCAACCCAAATGTTCATCAATGATAGACTGGATAAAGAAAATGTGGCACATATACAGCATGGAATACTATGCATATCCATAAAAAAGGATAAGTTCATGTCCTTTGCAGGGACATAGATAAAGCTGGAAACTATCACTCCAGCAAGCTGATGCAAGAACAGAAAACCAAACACCACATGTTCTCACTCACAAGTGGGTGTTGAACAATAAGAACACATGGACTCAAGGAGGGGAACATCACACACCGGGGCCTGTTGTGGGGTGGGGGACTAGGGGAGGGATAGCATTAGGAGATGTAGATGATGGGGTGATGGATGCAGATGATGGGGTGATGTATACAAACCATCATGGCAGTTGTATACCTATGTAACAAACCTACATGTTCTGCACATGTACCCCAGAACTTAAAGTATTTTATATATATATATATATATATATATGTGTGTGTGTGTGTGTGTATTTTTTTTTTAAATGCAGTATACACAATGGTATATTATTTGGCCATAAAAAATAATGACATCATGTCTTTTGCAGAAAGCCAGTCACCGAAAGACAAATATCACATGTTCTCACTAAAAAAGTTGTATACATGGATGTAGAGAGTGGAATGATAGATAATAGATTCAGAAGGGTGAAGAGGTAGGAGGGGGAAAGATGATGAGAAACTGGTTAATGGATACAACGTACATATTTCGTTGATATATACCCAAAAAACACTAACTTCACTGGTACACATGTAATAAAATGCAGTTGCACCCCATAAATTTATAAAGAGACTAAAAAAAGAGAAAAGGTGGTATATACACTTAATGGAATACTACTGAGCTGTGAAAAAGAAGGAAATCTTTTGTTTGCAGTAACATGGATAGAACTGGAGGTCATTATATGATGTCAAATAAGCCAGGCACAGACAGACAAACTTTGGGAGCAAAACAGTTGATTTCATGGAGTTTGAGTGTTGAATGATATTTGTCAGAGGCTGAGAAGGGTAGAGGAGAGAATCACAAGAGGTTGGTTAATGGGTGCAAACATAAAATTACAAGAAGAATAAAAAAGTTACGGTGTTTGATAGCACAGTAGAGTAATATTAACAATAATTCAATGTATATTTCAAAATACCTAGAAGATTTGAACTGTTTAAGGTGATAGATATCCTATTTACCCTGATTTGATTGTTACAGTTTGTATGAATGTATCAAAATATATTCCATAAATATGTACAATCATTATATGTATCAGTAAAATAATCTCCAACAACAAAAATCTAATGCATACATATTTTATCAATTCCACTTCTATGATTTCTACTCATATGTAATATTTAGACATGTAAATAAAACGTATATGTTTAGAAATATTTATCACATGAAATACTAGAAATAATCTAAATATTTATTGACTTAGGAATAAATAAATATATAATACATCCAGTCTTTTGATAAAAATAAAACTATAACCAAGAAAATGGTACAGCTAAATGTTTTTTATATTGTCTGAGCCACAAGTGTATAGGTAAGTATTAAAAAGCAAGGTGCAGGAAATAAGAACACCATCATGAAGAGATATTTACATTCCCATATTCACTGTAGCTTTATTCATAATAGCCAAGATATGAAATCATGTGGAAACAACTGCCCTTTGACTAATGAGATGATAAAGAAGATGTGTATACACATAGAATATTATTGTCTTCAAAAAGAATGAAATTTTGCTGTTAGTGACATGAATGAAACTTGAAGATAGTATGTTAAGTGAAATAAGCCAGACACAGAAAAAAAAATGATTCACATACTACATGATCTCACCTGTATGTGAACCTAAAGTCAAACTCATAAAAACAGAGCACAGAAGGGTGGTTACCAGGGCTTGGGGTGGGGGCAAAGGGAGATATCGGTCAAAGTGTTAAAACCTTCAGTCATAGGATTAATAAGTACTGGAGACCTAACACACAGCATGATAACTACAGTTGATAGTGTATTATAATCTTGAAATTTGCTAAGTGAGTAGATCTCAAGTCTTTCCATCACAAAAACACAAAGACGACTATGCAACCTGATAGGCATGTTAGTTCAGTTGATTGCTGTAATCATTTTACAGTGTATACATATGTCAAAACCACATTGTATACCCTAAATATATATAAATTGTGGTCAATGATAGCTCAATAAAACTGGAAAAATTATCTACATTCATAAAAAAGATATTTCTAGGAGTACCAAAAAAGAAGCAAAGTACAGAAGAGTATTAATGGTTTATTACCACTTGTGTAATAATGTACATAGTATGTACATATATACATAAACATGCTTAGAATATATATGAAAATACACAGAAACTGGAAACTGCAATCATCATTAGGCAAAAAACTAATCAGGTATGGAAAAGAAACTTTTCATAGAATTCTTTTTGTATTTATTGATAGTTTTAACTAGGTACATATATCACATTTTAAAAAACCATACCATATATAACAAACACAACTCCAAAAGTAAAGCACTTAATAGACAATTTAGGAAACTAAATCAGTAACTTGAAGGATAGCTTTACAACATCTTCCAGAATGCAGAAATAATTCTTGGGGCAGAAAATTAGTATAGAAGTGATTAATAGGAAAGTCAGAGGCACTTCTATTTCATAACCTGTGACCCAGCAAGTCCAACACCTTACCATATTAGTCACCAGAAAAATGAAAATTAAACAGTTTAACCCCCTTACACACCTACCCAAATGGCTAAAATGAAAAACAGAGACAATACCAAGTTAGTGAAGATGTGGAACAATCAGAACTTTTATATACTGTTGGTGGGAGAGGTAAAAGCTATAACCACTGGGAAAACCAACTTGTGAAACTAAACTGAACATATGCATACCCTATGACCCAGCAAGTCCACCTTTTGGGAATATACTGCAACATCTTTGTATAGATATGTTTACTGAAAGATAAAAAGAAGAATGTTTATAGCAACACTATTCATAAGAACCTAAAATCAGAAACTATCTGTTTTTGTCAGTTTGGGCTTCTATAACAAAAACCATAGACTGCATAGCTTATAAACAACATATATTTATGTCTCATGGTTCTGGTGGCTGGGAAGTCCAAAATTTAAGCACTGTCAAATTTGGTATCTAGTGAGGGCCATTTCCTGGTTCATAGATGCTGCCTTCTTGCTGTGTTTCCACACAGTGAAATGGGCGAGGTCACTCACCTCATTCATGTGGCCTGCACCCTCATGACCTAATCTCCTTCCTAACAGAAGCCCCAACTCTTAATACCATCACATTGGTGATCAGGCTTCAACAAATAAATTTTGGGACACAAACATTCAGACCATACTATTATCTTAATATTCCTTACCAGTAAAATGCATAGCGTTACACTTGTGCACCAGAATATAGTACAGCAATGAGAATTAACAAAGTATAAAAATTTCACACAAGAAATCCAGCACAAAAGAGAATGTATTCAATGATTTAATTTAAATGAAGTTTCAGAATAGGAGAAAACAATTCTATGATGTTAGAAGTGAAGATAGTGAGTACCTCTATAAGAGGAATTGGGCAATGACAGGAAAGGGGCATGGTGGGGGCTTCTGAGTTTCTGCTACAGGTAAGTTCAGTGTGTGAAAATGTATCCAGCTGGACATCTACGGTGTGCAAACTTTATATATGCTGTAGTTCAAGAGAAAGTTTTCTTAGTAAAAACGAACTCATCCTTCAGGCAATGGTTGGTGATAAAATGCATTTCATATAACTAAATAATTATGAACATAGAAATTACATAAAGTAAATTGCACTATGTCTAGGTAAACACTTAACAAAACAGACACAATGTGAAAGACACAAGTACCTTGGTATATTTCCCCTACCTAAAACTTACTGTCATTAGAATTCCCACCTGAATGTTAAAAATGCCAGCCAAATATTTTGTATCTTTTAATTATGTTTAAAATACTACCTTCATATAATCAATACTTTGTTTGTATATACATCTCTTTTTCATTGTGTCAGTTAACAAATTTTACTTCTTAGGTTAAATTTCAGACAAGTAGAATGAATATATTCAGAGAACTATTTGAACACAAACTTGTTTTCTTTTGCTTTCCTTTTCTATTTATTCATACATTTTTTACAAGTCAAGCATTTTTATTATCTCCATTTTGCAAATGAAGAAACATGACTTGTCAAAAATTACAGAATTATGAAGTGTTAAAGCCATGATTCAAGCCCATTTTGTTTGTATCCAAATTACATACTGTTAAATACTATCTTATTTTACTTCTCTATGCTCAGTTTCTATTTTATATGCTCAGTATGTCTTTCATGTTGTTATGAATTAACCCACTTCCATATTTCTTCCTCCCCCATATTCAGAGAATATTTCGCTGAAAATTCTCTGAATAAGTTTTCAATTACATTTTAATGTAATCCAATTCAACAAGTATTTTTGATTGCTTATTATATACAAATCACTGTTCTATGTGCTATGGTAATAAGAAGATTTCTAGAACATGATCTCTACCTTTAAACAAAAGTGTGTAGAAAGACTAATATTTCTTTTGGATAAGTTTGAAGCATTGGAGGACAGAATTGAGAAAGTAAGTAAGTCAGAGGACATGGGCTTTAGTCTTGGCTCTGCCATTACTGGCTTTGTCACTATAGGTAAGCCATTTTGCCCCTTGAAGACTCAGTTTCCTCATATGTTAAGCAGGACTATAACTTTACATTTATTTCAGTCTTTTTTTTTAAAAAATCAAATGATATAACATGGATAAATGTCTTATCACCAAAATGTACTGTATAAATGGCAGTCTTCTAAACAGGGCTAACATTCTTACTACAAGAACTCTCTTATAGTACACGTTTCATTGTGAAACAGTGTAGTTTTAAAAATGGGTAATATTTGGGAATAAGGTGAGGGGGTTTTATGTCCTCTTATTTTTTATTGTTGTTGTATTCCAAGATCCTAACTCTTCCCACTCCTTCTTTAATCTCCTACTTACTCAGAAAACTTACTCTTTTTAATCTCATTTCAAGAAGCAATGTTGTTTCAAGATACCATTTTAGTTTCTTACTTTAAGTTCTTCCTTTCTTTAGGTTCTGCCTCTTTTAAGTACTCATAATGTTTTTTTTTTTTCTCTATTATTTCACATTTAGGGTAGACTTTCTCTTTCAGGACTAAGTTAATCTGGTGGCCCTCCTTTTCCTTCTTTGCCATCTTAAGCAGTTTTCCCAGACTTCCTTTGTCTCCTTTTGCAAAGGGAGAGACCTATTGTGAAACAGTGTAAGCTGTCTCTACTGAAATTTGGTATTTATGGTTAGTTTGATATTTGTAGTGGGTGACACTGCAATATGGTAGAATAGGAGGCTCCTGACTCTGCCTCCACCCACAGATAAACTAAATAAACATCTACTGACAGATTATTTCCATCTCAGAGAAATTCAGAAACCAGTTGCAAGACTTCTACCCACTGTACAACTGAGAAAACACATACATCAAATGGGTAAGAAAAGCTGAGGCATTAATAGGACAGATAAACAAAAGTTCTCCTAAAGCCAGAGCCAGACCTTGGCACTGCACAAGCATTTTCTCTAGTTTATCTAAGTGATAAATCCAGGTCTACTCATTCTTCCTAGGAAAAGTTTGTCCATATACCAAGTACCACAACTTCTATAGTCCACCCATGTGGAAAAACAAATCAGGGAAATATATTTCAAATAAAAAACAAGATAAATCTCTGGAAACCAACCCAAGTGAAGTGGAGATATGTAATTTATCTGACAGAGAATTCAGAATAATCATCACAAAGATGCTCACTGAGGACAGAAAGCATTTCGAGAACAACTAAGAATTTCAGCAAACAGACAGAAAATGTTAACGAGTATCAAACAGACATCACAGAACTGAATAGTACTATAAACAAAGCAAAAAAATTCAGTTGGGGGCAGATTAAGAACAGACTAGACAAAACAGAGGAAGATCAGTGAATTCAAGGGCAGGTCACTAGAAATCATCCAATCTGAGGAGCAAAAAACACAAATGAATGAGAGTGAAAATAGCTTAAGAGAAACATGAGACACTATGAAGTGGAACAATATACACATTATTGGAGTTCTAAAAGAAGAAGAAAAAAAGAGAAGGAAACACACGTCATATTTAAAAAAAAATAAGGGCAGAAACCTTTTGAAGCATGAGGAGCAAAGTGAAATCAATACAAAGGAAGCCCAAGGGACATCAAATGAGATTAATCCAAACAGACCCACACTGAGACACATCATAACTAAACTGTCAAAAGTTAAAATCATGGATGGAACTGGAGGCCATTATCCTAGGCAAGTTAACAAAGGAACAGAAAACCAAATACCACATGTTCCCACTTTTAGTGGGAGCTAAGAATTGGGTACTCACTGACATAAAGATGGCAACAACAGACACTGGGGTCTGCTCGATGGGGGAGGGAGGATGGGGAAAGAGGGCTGAAAAACTAACTAGTGGGTACCATGCTCACTGCCTGGGTAATGGAATCATTCATATTCCAAACCTCAGAATAATGCAATACACCCATGTAACAAATCTGTACATATTCACTTCTGTAAATATGAAATACATATTTAAATTATTTAAAAAAAGGAAACAAGTTAAAAACAAAAAGAGAGCCTTGAAAGCAGCAAGGGAAAAGCAAATTGTTATATACATGAGAACCTCTATTAAATTATCAGTAGATATTTCAGAAGAAACACTATAAGCCAGAAGTCAGTGAGATGGTATAGTCAAAATGATGAAAGAGAAAAAACTGTCAACCAAGAATACTACACCTTGCAACTCTGTTTTTCAGAAAAAAGGAGTGATAAATACTTTCTCAGATAAATGGAAGAAGAGAATGGAGGGTCTAGTTTATCACTAGTATATCTGCATTAGACCTGCCATACAAGAAACGCTAAAAGCAAAATTTTAAGACTAAAGAAGAGGATGCTAATTACTGACATGAAAACATACAAAAGTATAAAACTTAATGGTAAAAGTAAGTACTTTTTAATGAAAGAACAGTCAAATCCAAAACACTCTAAAACCGAAGTAACAATGGGCAACTCAATGATATCTTTAGTAAAACGTTTAAAAGATAAAACTGTTAAAAACTAAAACTTCTATAATGTGTTAAAGGATGTAAATTATAAAAAGATGTAAATTGTGACATTAAACACAAACAATGGGGGGGAATAAAAGTGTAGAGTTTTTCTTGGCTATCAAAGTTAGGCTAACAAAGAAAAAGGCTATAATAAATGTACAAAAGATAAAAAGAAAAGATCCAAAGCAAGTTATTACAGAAACTATCAAACCAGGGGAATAAAGGCAAATATACAGAAAGGAACCAAGGATTTCTACAAGCAATCATAAAACAAATACCAAAATGGCACTTTTAAGTTCTTATCTATGTATCAATAATTGTTTTAAATGTAAGTGGATTAAATTATCTAATCAAAAGGCATAGAGTAGCTAACTAGATTTAGTTTTTTAAGAGACCATACTAAATGCTAGCTACCTACTGCATACAATTGAGTCTTTTTCACCTTACAGAAGAGTGATAGATAATCCAAATAGAAAATCAATTTAAAAAGCTTTGGTTTGAACTACATCAAACAGACATAAACATATAGAGAGTATTTCATACAACAGCAACAAAATACCCAGTTTTTCAAGTGCATACCAAACATTTTCCAAGATAGATCATATGTTATGCCACAAAATAAGTCTTAACGAGTTAGACTATACCTGTATTCTACCTACATATAGTATATAATTGGGTCTTTTTCACCTTACAGAAAAGTCATAGACTGAAAGTGAAAAAATAGGAGAAGGTATTATATGCAAAGAAACCCAAAAGGGAACAGGGGCATTTGTACTTATTTCAGACAAAACAGACTTCAGGCCAAAACCTATTAAAACAGACAAAGGCTATAATAAAGTGATAAATGGTAAATTCATCAAGAGGACATATATTTACATTCAACTTTGAAGCACCTACATGTGCACCTACAGATCTCATGAAGAGATCTGAAGGGAGACACAGACTGCAGCACAATCATTGTACGGAATTTCAGTATCCAACTTTCAACAATAGACAGACAATCCAAATAGAAAACTAATAAAAAAGCATTGGCTTGAACAATATCAAACAGATATAACACACATATTCAGAACATTCTAGCCAACAGCAACAAATACACATTCTTTCAGGTGCATACAGAATATTTTCCAGGATAGATCAAATGTTAAGCCATAAAATAAGTCTTAACAAATTTGAGAAGACCAAAATAGTATGAAGTATCTTTTCCAACCATAATTATATAAAACTAGAAAGCAGTAACAGGAAAAATTATGTAAAATTAACAAATACATGGAATTGAACAGTGTGCTCCTAAAAAAACTATATGGTAAAAAAAAAAGTTAAATATCTTGAGATTATTATGGGATGCAGCAAAAGCAGCTCTGAGAGGAAAATTTATAGCAATAAATGCCGACATCTAAAAAACACATAAAATTAAAAAAAGTTAAACTTCAAGTAACTAAAAAAGAAGTATAAACTAACTGCAATGTTAGCAGAAAAATAAAAGCAGAAATAAATGAAATAAAAACTAGAAAAAAATTTAAAAGGCTAATAAAACAAAAAAAATGGCTTTTTCTTAGCTTTTTTTCTTAGACTAAGAAAAAAGAGAGAAGATTCAAATAAATGAAAGCAGAAATGAAAAAAAGAGACATTACAGCTGATAATACAAACTACAAAGGATCATATGGATGTTCCATGAACAACTATATGCAAACTAACTAGGCAACCTAGAAGAAATCAATAAATTTCTAAAATCATATAACCTACCAAGACTGAATCACAAAGAAACAGCAAATCTGAATAGGCCAACAAAGAGTAATAAGAATGAATCAGTAATTAAAATTCTCCCATCAAAGAAAAGTCCAGGACAAGAAACATCACAACTAAATTTTACCAAACATTTAAAGAAGAACTAATACAAATTCTACTGAAACCCTTCCAAATACTAAAGAGGAAGGAATACTTCCAAACACATTTCATAGTCTAGCATTAAACTGATACCAAAGTCAGACAGACACATTAATTTTCATTATATCCCTGATGAACATACATAGGCAAAAATCCTCAACAAAATTACTAACAAACTATATTTAGCAGTACATTAAAAAGAATGAACACCATTATCAAGTGGATTTATTCCTGGGATGCAAGGATGGTACAATATATGTAAATCAATACATGTGATTCATGTTATATTGAAAGAATGAAAAAGATCATATGAGCATCTGATAAAATTAAACATTTACTTCATGATAAAACATACCACTCCCAAGGGAGGGACAGCAGAGGGGGTGGAGAGTCAGAGAGGGATAATATGGGGAGAAATGCCAGATGTAGGTGACGGGGGATGGAAAGAGCAAACCACATTGCCATGTGTGTACCTACACAACACTGCATGTTCTGCACATGTACCCCAGAATCTAAAGTACAATAAAAAAAAATACCACTCAACAAATTAGTTTTAGAAGGAATATTCCTCAATAGAGTAGAGACCATACATGAAAAGCTCACAGTCAACATTACACTGAATGGGAAAAAGTCAAACGCTTTTCCTGTGATGTCAGGAACAAGATAAGGATGACCACTCTCAAAACTTCTGTTCAAAATAGTACAGTCAGCCCTTCATAACTGTTGGTTTTGTATTATGGATTCAACCAACCATTGAGTTAAAATTTTCACAAAGAAATTCCACAAAATTCCAAAAGGCAGATCTTGAATTTGCTGTGTCCCAAGTACTACACTGAACCTACATAAATGAAGTGATGTGGTGGCACTGCATTAGGTATTATAAATAAAGTAGACACAATTTTATGTATATGAAAGGATATGCATACATTATACGCAAATACTAAGCCATTTTAGATAAGGGAATTGAGCATGCACAGATTTTGGTATCTACAGGGGTCCTGGAACCAGAGCCATGTGAACACTGTTGGATAACTGTACTGAAAGTCCTAACCAGAGCAATTAGACAAGAGAAGGACAAGAAAGGCATCCAAATGGTACAGGAAAAAAAGTCTGTTTGCTGATGGCATGATCTTATACAAAGAAAATCCTGAAAACTTCGTAAGAAGCATTCCTAGAACTCACAAAGGAACTCAGTGAAGTTGCAGATACAAAATCAACTTATAAAAATTAGTAACATTTCTACACAGTAATAATAAAGTATTTGAATTAGAAATTGAGAACACAATCCCATTTACAATAACATAAAAAATGGCATAAAAAGAAATTTAGTCAAGGAGGTGTAAGATCTGTATACTGAAAACTCTAAAAATTTGATAAAAGAAATTGAAGGTAACATGAGAAAATAGAAAGAAAAGGATATCCCTTATTCATGGATGGGAATAATGAATATGGTTAAAATGTCCATACTGCTAAAACCAATCTACAGATTCAGTAAAATGCCTATAAAAGTTTCAATGCTAGACGAGGATCCAAGATGGCAGATTAGACACAACTCCAGCACACAACACCCAGCAAGAGAGAAGCAGAAACACAAAGATTTCCTAGCTCCAACCGAGGTACCAGGTGCATTTCCATGGGCCTGGTCTGAGGGTGAGCAAAGCCCACTCAGGGCAGACCGAGATGGGGAGGGGTGCTGCTTCACCCAGAAAGTGCATCTGACCAGTGAGTCAGAGGCTCCACTTCTGGCACTCCGGTCCAGATACAGCGCTTCCCCCAAAGCCTCAGCAATACACAGAACAGGGGATCTTTGCCAGTCAAGTGCCGGGAATTACAAGCGCCAGGAATTACAAGTGGAGAGTTGAATAAGAATCTGCAGACTGAGCTATCGCCCCCTCCCCCCGCCTGGAGAGAGACGGAGCTGTAAGCAGGAGCAGCTGGGTAGCCCCTACTCCATAACTGGAGAGAGAGGAAGCTGAAAGGGGGAGACTGCCAGGTGCGGCTGGGCAGGTCCCTAACCTCCCCCACAAACACCAGAGGGCTGAAGCTCTGACTCTAGTGGGTTGCGTAGCCAGTGCCACAGTCTGAGATGAACACTGAATGATCCAGTCCAAATTTCAAATCCAAGAAATACAGAGAACTCCACAAAGATATTCCTCAAGAAGAGCAACCCCAAGGCACATAACCATCAGATTCACCAGGGTTGAAATGAAGGAAAAAATGATAAGGGCAGCCAGAGAGAAAGATCAGGTCACCCCCAGAGGGAAGCCAATCAGACCCACAGAAACTCAGAAAGCAGATCTCTCGGCAGAAACTCTACAAGCCAGAAGAGAGTGGGGGCCAATATTCAACATCCTTAAAGAAAAGAACTTTCAACCCAGAACCTCATATCCAGCCAAACTAAGCCTCATAAGTGAAGAAGAAATAAAATCCTTTATGGACAAGCAATTATTGAGAGATTTTGTCACCACCAGACGTGCCCTACAAGAGCTCCTGAAAGAAACACTAAGCATGGAATGGAACACGTACCAGTCACTGCAAAAGCAAACCAGTTGGCAAAGACCAAACATGTAATGAAGAAAATGAGTCAATTAATGAGAAAGAAAATCAGCCAGTAACAAAACGGCAGGATTGAATTCACATATAACAATATTAACATTGAATGTAAATGGCCTAAACACCCCAATCAAAAGACAAAGACTGGCAAACTGGATAAAAAGTCAGAACCCATCGGCGTGTTGTATTCAAGAAACCCATCTCACTTACAAAGACACACATCGACTCAAAATAAAGGGATGGAAGAAGATTTACCAAGCAAATGGAGAACAAAAAAAAAGTAGGGCTTGCAATCCTAGTCTCTGATGAAGTGGACTTCAAAGCAACAAAGATCAAAAGAGACAAAGAAGGACATTACATAATGGTAAAAGGATCAATCCAACAGGAAGAGCTAACTATCCTAAACATATACGTCCCCAACACAGGAGCACCCAGATACATAAAGCAAGTTCTTAACCACCTAAAACAAGATTTAGACTTCCACACAACAATAGTGGAAGACTTCAGTACTCCACTATCAATATTAAACAGATCAATGAGACAGAAAATTAACAAGGATATCCAGGACTTGAATGCAGAGCTGGACCAAGCAGATCTAATAGACATATACAGCTCCACCCAAATCCACAGAATACACATTTTTCTCAGCACCACATTGCTCTAAATTTGACCACATCATTGGAAGCAAATCACTCCTCAGCAAATGCAAAAGAACAGAAATCATCACAAACAGTCTATCAGACCACAGTGCAATCAGACTAGAACTCAGGATCAAGAAATACACCCAAACCTGCACAACCACTTGGAAACTGAACAACTTGCTTCTGAATGTTGACTGGATAAACAATGAAGGGAAGGCAGGAATAAAGATGTTCTTTGAAACCAACCAGAATGAAGGCACAGCTCATCAGAATCTCTGGGACACCTTTAAAGCAGTATCGAGAGCGAAATTTATAGCAATAAATGCCCACCAGAGAAGAGAGGAAAAGATCTAAAATTGACACCCTATCATCAAAATTGAAAGAACTAGAGGAGCAAGATCAAAAAAACTCAAAAGCTAGCAGAAGACAAGAGATAACTAAGATCAGAGCAGAACTGAAGGAGATGGAGAAACAAAAAACCCTTCAAAAATCAATAAACCCAAGAACTGGTTTTTTGAAAAGATCAACAAAATAGACAGACCACTAGGCAGATTAATAAAAAAGAAAAGGGAGAAGAATCAAATAGATGCAATAAAAAACGATAAAGGGGATATCACCACTGATCCCACAGAAATACAAACTACCATCAGAGATTACTACAAACAGCTCCACTTACATAAACCAGTAAACCAGGAAGAAATGGATAAATTCCTAGACACTGGTAGTCTACCAAAACTAAACCAGGAGAAAGCTGAAACCCTGAATACAACAACAACAAGGGCTGAAGTAGAGGCAGCAATCAATAGCCTACCAACCAAAAAAAGGCCAGGTCCAGACAGGTTCACAGCCGAATTCTACCAGATGTACAAAGAGGAGCTGGTTCCATTCCTTCTGAAACTGTATCAAACAATACAAAAGGAGGGAATACTCCCTAACTCATTTTATGAGACCAATGTCATCCTGATACCAAAACTAGGCAGAGACTCAACTAAAAAAGAAAACTTCAGGGCAATATCCGTGATGAACATTGATGCAAAAATCTTCAATATAATACTGGTAAACAGATGCAACAGCACATCAAGAAGCTTATCCATCATGACCAAGTAGGCTTCATCATGGGGATGCAAGGCTGGTTCAACATACACAAATCCATAAATGTAATCCATCACATAAACGGAACCAAAGACAAAAACCACATGATCATCTCAATAGATGAAGAGAAGGCCTTCGATAAATTTCAACAGCCCTTCATGCTAAAAACTCTCAACAAACTAGGTATTGATGGAACGCATCATAAAATGATAAAAGCTATATATATGACAAACCTACAGCCAATATCATACTGAACGGGCAAAAGCTGGAAGAATTCTCTTTGAAATCAGGCACTAGAAAAGGATGTCCTCTCTCGCCACTCCTATTCAACATAGTATTGGAAGTTCTAGTCAGAGCAACCAGGCAAGAAAAAGAAATAAAGCGTATTCAATTAGGAAAGGAGGAAGTCAAACTGTCTCTATTTGCAGATAATATGATTGTATATCTAGAAGACTCCATTGTCTCAGCCCAAAATCTTCTCAAACTGATAAGCAACTTCAGCAGTCTCAGGATACAAAATCAATGTGCAAAAATCACTAGCATTCCTATATACCAGTAACAGACAAACAGAGAGCCAAATCAAGAGTGAACACCCATTCACAATTGCTACAAAGAGAATAAAATATCTAGGAATAAAACTAACAAAGGATGTAAAGGACTTCTTCAAGGAGAACTACAAACCACTGCTCAAAGAAATAAGAGAGGACACAAACGGATGGAGAAACATTCCATGCTCATGGTTAGGAAGAATCAATATCATGAAAATGGCCATACTGCCCAAAGTAATCTGTAGATTCAATGCTATCCCCATCAACCTACCAATGACCTTCTTCACAGAACTGGAAAAAACCACTTTAAACTTCATATGGAATCACAAGAGAACCCACATAGCGAAGACAATCCTAAACAAAAAGAACAAAGCCAGAGGCATCACACTACTGGACTTCAAGCTACACTACAAGGCTACAGTAATCAAAACAGTATGGTACTGGTACCAAGACAGAGACACAGACCAACGGAACAGAACAGAGATCCCAGAAAAACACCACACATCTACAACCATCTGATCTTTGTCAAACCCAGCAAAAACAAGCAATGGGGAAAGGACTCCATGTTTAATAAATGGTGTTGGGAAAACTGGCTAGCAATGTGCAGAAAGCAGAAACTGGACCCATACCTGTCACCTTACACTAAAATTAACTCCAGATGGATCAAAGATTTAAACATAAAACCTAACAACATAAAACACTAGAAGAAAATGAAGGCAAAACCATCCAGGACATAGGCATAGGCAAGGACTTCATGACTAAAACACCAAAAGCCATGGCAAAAAAAAGCCAGGATAGATAAATGGGATCTAATTAAACTCCAGAGCTTCTGTACAGCAAAAGAAACCATCATTAGAGTGAATCGGCAACCAACAGAATGGGGAAAAATTTTTGCAATCTACCCATCTGACAAAGCGCTAATATCCAGAATCTGCAAAGAACTAAAACAGATATACAAGAAAAAAATAACCCCATTCAAAAGTGGGCGAAGGATATGAACAGACACTTTTCAATAGAGGACATATATGAGGCTAACAAACATGAAAAAATGCTCGTCATCACTGGTCATTAGAGAAATGCAAATCAAAACCACACTGAGATATCATCTCACACCAGTTAGAATGGCGATCATTAAAAAATTGGGAGACAACAGATGCTGGAGAAGATGTGGAGAAATAGGAACACCCTTACACAGTTGGTGGGAGTGTAAATTAGTTCAACCATTTGTGGAAGACAGTGTGGTGATTTCTCAAGGATCTAGAAATAGAAATTCCATTTGACTCAGCAATCCCACTATTGGTATATACCCAAAGAACTATAAATTGTTCTACTATAAAGACACATGCACACGTATGTTCATTGCAGCCCTGTCTACAATAACAAAGACCTGGAACCAACCCAAATGCCCATCAGTGATAGACTGGACAAAGAAAATGTGGTATATATACACCATGGAATACAACACAGCCATAAAAAATGATCAGTTCATGTCCTTTGTAGGGACTTGGATGAATCTGGAAACCATCATTCTCAGCAAACTGACCCAAGAACAGAAAGCCAAGCACCATATGTTCTTACTCATAGGTAGGTGTTGAACAACGAGAACATGTGGACTCAGGGAGAGGAGCATCACACACAGGGGACAGTTAGGGGGAGGGTAGGAGAGAGACAATGGGGCGTGGGGAAGGAGGGCAGGGTGGGGAGGGATAACATGGGGAAAAATGCCAGATATAGTATGCACCTAAAGTAAAATAAATAAATAAATAAATAAAAATTTCAATGCTGTTCTTCACAAAAAAGAGAAAACAATCCTAAAATTTGTAAGGAATTACAAAAGTCCTGACATAGCCAAAGTAATCTTGAGCCAAAAGAGAAGCATCACACCACTGGATTTCAAAATACTTACAAAGCTATAATAATCAAAACAACATAGTATTGAGATAAAAACAGACATACTAAGCAATGGAACAGGATAGAGAGCCTAGAGATGAACCCACACATTTACAGTCAATTTATTTTTGACAAAGGCACCAGTGCCCACAATGGGAAAAGGACAGTATTTTCAACAAATGGTACTGGGAAAATGGGATAGCCATATGCAAAAGAATGAAAATGGACCCTTAACTCACCCCTTATACAAGAATCATCTCAAAATAGATTAAAGACTTAAAGACATGAAACCGTAAAGTTTCTAGAAGAAAACATATGGGAAAATCTTCATGACATTGATCCGGGCAGTGATTTCTTGGCTAAGATTCCAAAAATATAGGCATCCAAAACAAAAAGCGATGGTAAAGGAATTGAAATCAATATGTTGAAGAGATAGGTATTTACATCTATACTCCCATGTCCGTTGAATCATTATTCACTGTTGGAAACAACTGACGTCATCATCATTTAATTAATGGATTTCAATATATGGCATATATACACAATGGGATACTATTGAGTCTTAAAAAAGTAGGGTGGTCTGACATTTTTGACAACATGAGTGAACCTAAAGGACATCATGCTTAGTGAAATAAGCCAGATACGGAAGAACAAATACCATATTATCTCATCTATACGTACAATCTGAAAGTCAAACACAAAGAATTAAGGAATAGAAAAGTGGTTATCAGAGGCTGGTGGGGTAGATGGGGAAGGGGGAGACATTAGTGAAAGCATATAAACTTTAGGTTAAACAAGAGGAATAAGTTCTGGCGTTCTGTTGCATAGCATGGTGACTATAGTTAATAATAACGTATTATGTATTTCAAAATAGCTAAGGGAGAGGCATTTAAATGTTTCCATCACAAAGAAATGATAAATATTTGAGGTAATAAAAAAATAATAAAGTTGATGAAAATTTAAAATCTTATATAAAAAAAGAAATTTGTAGTCATCTCTGTCCTCTAGTTATACTCAACCGAAAGTTTGTGTACTTTATTGTTTTTGGTTTAAAAATTGTTGGTAAAAATTTGGATTTAAATAGCCATCATTATTATAATTAGTTTCATCGAATAACTACAGTTTTGGAAAACTTCTTCATCATTAACTCAGAAATTCTTGAGTTATTTAAATTTATGTATCCCTGTTAAAATGTAAGCCCCATGAATGAAGGAATCATGTCAGTCTTGTTCACAGCTGTATTTCCAGTGCTTCTTTAAAATACAGATAATATAATTTTGTGCTCACAAATTCTCATTTAGAAGCTCCAATGTAGGGCCCAGAAGTCTGAATATTTTAACAACTGCCACAGTTTATTTTAACACGTGGTCATGTTTCCAAACTACTCTAGAATAATGTTGTTCAATACAGTAGCTCTAGAAATTCACAGGTCTCCTGATTTCTCTAGGATCAAATATTAGCTTCCAACTTATTATAATATTTTAAGATACTTCTTGTTGTTACCTTTATTTACTGCTGACTTGCATAGCCCACTATTAATCTTTTATTAAGTTTTTTCTCTTGAAAAATTGAATTTTACTTGATATTTTTCAAATTACTAAAGTTATACATGATTGTTGGAATAAATGGGAAAATCAATCTTCCAATCCCACTCCGTCTCCACTGGATGTCCATAGAACACTGATACGCTTCTGAGGAATACAAATGTTTGTGTGTGTGGGGGGGGTCTGTTTTTATTTGCCAAAAGAGAATAATCATATATGTAATTTTTGTCTTAAAGATGCAGTATCCTGACTTGAAAGTCTCTCAAGGTCAATTGACTTCCATAGGCAAATTCAGCCTTAAGTTGATTTGCAACATGCCTTTTTGTTACATACATCAGAATACCAGGATCTAGAGTTCAGCTGTCCTTTTTGAAACTGATACATAATAGCTGTAGACATTTATGGGGTACATGTATTTTCATATATGCATACTACATGAAATGATCAAATCAGGGTAGTTAGGATATTCATCACCTCAGTCATTTACTGTTTTGAAACTCCAAATCTCTTCTAGTTATTTAATATACTATACATTCTTGTTAACTATAGTCACCCTACTGTGCTATCAAACTCTAGAAGTTACTTCTATCTAATTGTATTTTGTACCCATTAACCAAGCTCTCTTTCCCTACCTTGGCAAACTCTGGTAACCACTATTCTACTCTCCACCTCCGAGATCACCTCTTTTTAGCTCCCGCATATGAGTGAGAATATGCAAAAGTTGACTCTCTGTGCTTAGTTTATTTCACTTAATGTAGAGACCTTCAATTCCATCTATGTTGCTGCAGACAATAGGATTCCATTCTTTTTATGGCTTAATAACATTCCACTGTGTATATAGACCATATTTTCATTATCTGTTCATGTGCTGATAGAGACTTAGTGTGATCCCATATTTTGTCTACCCCCATAATGTTTCTTCACACTGACATCTGAAAGCACTTTTCTAGGAATAACTCAGGCTTTAGGGAAAAATAACTTAAACATATACATTCATCATGCTGCATGCATTGCTTTATGTGCATTTCTAATCTGGTATCTTTGTTCTGATTAATTCTGTTTCTCAGTTCCAAAGTCTAATCTTCATTATGTGCCCCCCACCTGTTAGCTGAATATTTGTCATATTAAAATGCCACACTTTGACCATCTTTCTGGAATCATATTACTATTCCTGCATCTGTACATTTACATTGGATATTTTCTCCCCATCTTGAATGAATTCTCATTTTATCTAGCCTCAGCCATAGTCATCATTTTATTTAACTGTAGTTTAAAATTATCATAATTCAAGAAGTTAGTACTAACTAGTATCATTCCATGTTGACCTTTTACTCAGTTGGAAGGTACACTCATGGCTCCTTTCATTTTCTTATTAACCCTTCCCCTTAAGCAGGCTGTCACTTAGATCCTTATTTGTTTTATCATATCTACCAAAGTATTTATAAAGCATAGAAGCTATAAAATGTTTAAATAAATGAATTTAAATACAGCAGTTAGAGGCCAAAAGGACTAGGTAAATGAAATATGAATACCGTAACTTTTAAGTATTTCCTGGTGTATTCTTGATGACTGATTGACTATATTAGGGTAATACGAGGATAAGTGGAATCACAAACTAGCACAGTTCATTTGAAATCTGAGAATGTACCGTACTTTTCTCACTGTCTCATTGACTGTTTCCTTTCTGTCTAATTCATTACTTCTTTCAAGCTGCAGTACCTCACAAGCATATCCCAAAAGCAGGTAACAGTAGTTTCAATATATAATGAAATTATATGATATTGAATGCTGCCATCAGATATGTATTATTAATGTTATATACAGAAAAAGTATAATGTATTACATAACAAATTGACTTCTATAATCATTGGGGCTAGACAATGAATGACAATTTTAGTGAAGTCTGTTATAGAAGTTCTAAGATGTAAAAAAATCAATGCATGAACACCTTTGAATACTATTTATGAATTAAAAGCATTCCATTTTTAAGTTCTTAATACCTTTTATTGGTCAGGATAATAGTCAGTAAACTTGTATTTCTCTCAACATTAAATTAATATACACCCATTTTCTACTGGATAATCTGAATTTATCTGGAGCAATACCACCTCTTTTATGTATGTGATTGCTATTGGGAATGTAAGATTCTTCTTTCTAAAGTTATTCAAATAAAAATTTTATTCAAAAGTTTTTAAACTTCAGATAGGTTCTCTTCCTGGTACAACTATAACCACTACAGAATTTTTAAAAATACATTTAACTCTTATACAATTAATGTTCATCTATTAGAAGAAAAAGCCTATTAAATACATCTCGTAAAAAATCTGATGTTTCGAGGCCGGGCGCAGTGGCTCACGCCTGTAATCCAAGCACTTTGGAGGCCAAGGCGGGTGGATCACCTGAGGTCGGGAGTTCAAGACTAGCCTGACCAACCTGGTGAAACCCCATCTTAAAAAAAAAAAAAAAAAATCTGATGTTTTATCATTCTGATGTTCTATAACTAATAAATAATAAATAATAATGTTTATTATTACTAATAAACTAATAATAATAATATAAATAATAATGTTTATTTTCAAGAATAAAATAATGTTAATGCTTTACTAAAATATCAACATAAAAATAATTGTAAAATACTTGAAAGATAAATGATGGCTCAGAGAAAGTTTTATCTAGGAAGGTTTTTGTTAAATAGCTCATAAAAGATGGATATGCTGGCAGAAAAACTGAGGAAGTTCATGAATGAAAAATGTAATAAAAATGATCATTCAGGAAAATGGACTCAACTGAATCAATTATTACAAAGGAAAATTCCAACTCCAAGGTATTGTTTTCCACCTAGGATATTAATAAAGATTGAGCATATTGATAATACCTAATGTTGGCAAGATACAGAGAAATAGATACTTTTAAATACTGTTAATAGAAATGTTACATGATAAAAACTTCATGGAAATTATTTCTGATACTTATGATTCACATTCCTTAGCTAACTGCTTTTTTCTCTTCACCATCACTCCCATCATCATTTTCTGTGATTTTAATAACTATGTCGATGACCTATTCAGTGCGCTGGCTCTCAGTCTCTGACCTTCTCTTCTCCACTGGGCTTGTCCCTTCTTCCACCTTGGCCATCTTCTCCCATGGTCTTACCCTCTGTCTTGTCATTACCAACAATGGCATACCCTTCAACTCTCAATTTCAAGAATTCTGTCCTTTGACAAGCATCCTACTCCTTGATCATAATCTGGTTTTTATCTCAATCCATCTTATATCCACTGAGATCTACATTTTCTCTATAAATAACCCCTTCATAACTCTACTTTCTATTTATTGAGTTGAAAATTTGTTGTCATGGTTGTAGTCTGTCTTTTATATACATGCTTAACTACTTGGACTCTCTTTTACTTTGTCACATTCCCCTGTCAAAGGCCCAAATTGGGTAAACCCAAATTCTTATCTATTCTGTGCTTGTATCTCAGTATCTAAACATGATTAGAAAGACATACAACTCTGCTGACTGGGTGTACCTTCAAGTGATGGCCACAAAACTCAAAAAGTTTGTGGCCATCACTTGAAGATAAGACCAGTACTGACAGTGATCTCTACATTTCACTATCTTTGCTTCCTACTCTCAGAAGTTATTTCATATCAGTATTCTTCTTTTTTTTCAAACAATGAACAACTCCTCAACTCTTCTCACTCTCAGCTGATCACTTAGTGTCCACATCTACCACTACCACACTTAACAATCTGCCCTCTTCTGTAGGCAAACATTTTGCCTCCCCTTCTGCTACTGTGGCTGATCTACTCATACTACTATCTAAGATTAACCAGTGTATTTATTTACTGAATCCTACCTGATTTACTCAATGACTTGGTTGTCACAATTGTGTACTTTCTCTTCTGCATAATCAGTTTTTCTCTGTCTACTATATTATTTCCATAGTCATAAATACATGTGGTATTTTCCTCATTATTAACGGATTTTTAATATTAAAATGAAGACCAGAGAGATTAAAGTACTAACATCACACATATATAAATCAAATTATAGACTAAAAAAATTTTGCTAGATAACAATTAAGCTAAAAAAAACCATAAATACAAAGATAGATTATATGATATACAGGTTAAATATCCCTTATCTAAAATGCTGGGACAAGTAGTGTTTTGGATTTTAGATTCTGGAATATCTGCAATATATTCACTGATTGAGCATCCCCAATCTGCAGATCCAAAATCTAATATGTTCTCGTGAGCACTTCCCTTGAGTGTCACATCAGCACTAAAAAAATGTCAATTTTTGAAACATTTCAGATTTTGAATATAGGATCTGGGATGTTCAACCTGCAATAAATATTTACAACAAAAATAACATAATTTAAATAAAAAAGTCCTAAGAAAAATATATGCAGCAATTGTTTTAAAAATTAAAAATTATATTTTATAAATAAGTCCTAAAAATAAAAATTCAAATATATTGATTAAATTGAAGACCAATATTTAAGGGCAACGTAGTGAATAAAAAAAATGCAAGAAATAAAATTAGTTAACAAACATAAAATATGTTCCACTCTTTTGTCATAAAATAAATAAAAGTAAATAATAAAGTTTTACTTTCTAACTATTACAACAGCAAATTTACCGTTATTCTTAAATTCTAGACTTGAGAAGAAAATGGCCAATAGGAGAGAGGACTAACATGCATCTCCCACTTGGATGCACACACAGAACAGTGTGTGGAGATTCATTTTGTAAACTTTTGCTCCAACAACCACTGCAAGAACAGACCAGAAAATCTGGAAAAAATTCATAGACCCTTTGAAAGAAGCAGTTTGCCACTGCAAAAGCCACAAGACAGCTGGAAAACTCTGAAGACAAAGGGCAGAAATTCTTGGGAGCTCTATAGCCCCACCCATTGCCTGAGAAACCCAAATATTTATCCTGGCCAACTTAGGGCAAGATTATATCCCCCTTCTATTACTGCAGCTGGTGTTCTCTTGAAAGCACTGCCTCCTGGCTGGAGGCCAACCAACTCAAGCCATTACAGTCACACATAACAGAACAACCCTGCTCAAAAGAAGAAGACAACAGCTAATTCCATTGCCAGCAATATCCAGGCTAATCAGAGGTCCTGTGTCTATTTAAGTGACAACTTCACTGCTAGCATAACCAGCATTCAAGAAAACCAGCACACTAAACACAACTACAACTAAGGACTCCCACAGAGTCCACTTAACTCCCATGCCACCTCCACTGGAGCAGGCGCTAGTATCCATGGCTGGGAGACATGAGGATGGATCACATCACAGGACTCTTTGCAAACATTTCATAGCACAAGCCCAGAGCCCAGTAGCCCTACTGGGAGGAAAAACCCAGAAAGGCAATAACAATCACTTGAGCCTGGTTTTCAGGAAGCCCCATCGCTAGGGGTAGACCACCATGCAAAGTGATCACCTTATGGAACAAAATAATCTGAAAAGCAGCCCTTGAGTCACAGATATCTCCACTGAAACAGTCTGCCCAAATTAGAAGGAACCAGAAAAGTAATTTTGGCAATATGACTAAACATGGTTCTATAACACTGCAAAAAGATCACACTAGCTTTCCAACATGGATCCAAACCAAGAAGAAATCTCTGAGTTACCAGATAAAGAATTCAGAAAGTTGATTATCAAGCTATCAAGGGGGCACCAGAAAAAGCTGAAAAGTAACTTAAAGAAAAAAAAAAAAAAAGAATATGGATGACAAAGTCTCCAGATAAACAGACATCATTAAGAAATCACAACCACAAGTTCTGGAAATAAAAGACACACTTAAAGAAATGCAAAATACACTGGGAAGTATTAACAATAGAAATGAACAAGTAGAAGAATGAACTTCAGAACTTGAAGACAAGGCTTTCAAATTAACTCAATCTAACAAAGACAAAGAAACAAGAGAAAAAAAATAAAGCCTCCTAGAAATTTGGGATTATGTTAAACAACCCAATATAACAATAACTGGTGTCCCTGAGGCAGAAGAGATATCAAGAAGTTTGGAAAACTTATTTGAGGGAATAATCAAAGATAACTTCCCTGGTCTTGATAAAGATCTTCTCATCCAAATATACAAAAGTCAAAGAACACTTGAGAAATTAATTGCAAAAATGTTATTACCTAGGGATCTTTTTGCAATTAATTTCCCAGGTGTTCTTTAGGGAACCTAAAGTTTATAGTCATTAGGTTACCTAAAGTCAAGATGAAGGAGATGATATTAAGGGCTATGAGGCAAAAGCATCAGGTAACTAATAAAGGAAACAGTAGATTTCAGATTAATAGTAGATTGCTCAGCAGAAACACTGCAAGCTGGAAGCAATTGAGGTCCTATCCTTAGCCTCCTTAAACAAAATAATTACCAGCCAATAATTTTGTATCCAGAGAAACTAAGCTTCATAAATGAAGGAGAGCTAAAGTCTTTTTCAGATACATGCTGAGAGAATTCATGACTACCAAGCGAGCACGACAGAAACTGTTCAAAGGAATTTTAAGTCTTGAAACAAAATCTCAAAACACACTAAAATAGAACCTCTTTAACACATAAATCAACAGAACCTATAAAACAACAACACAATAAAAAAAAACATATTCAGGCAACAACTACTTTGATGAATAGAACAGTGCCTCACACCTCGATACTAACATTGAATGTAAATGGTCTAAATGCTCCACTTAAATGACGTAGAATGGCAGAATGGATATAAATCCATCAGTCAAGTATCTGCTGTCTTTAACAGACTCACCTAACAGATAAAGATACACATACACTTAAGGTAAAGGGGTGGAAAAAGATATTCTATGGAAATTTAATCCAAAAGTGAGCAGGAGTAGCTATTCTTATTTCAGAAAAAAAAAAAAAAAAGACTTTAAAGCAACAATAGTTTAAAAAAAGACAAGGAGGAACATTCTATAATGATAAAAGAATTAGTCTAATAGGAAATTAACACTATCCTAAATATATGTGTACCTAACACCGGAGATCCCAAATTTATAAGACAATTATTACTAGATCTAAGTAATGAGATAGATGGCAACACAATAAAAGTTGGAGGGTCTTCAATGCCAACTCCACTGACAGCACTAGACAGGTCATCAAAACAGAAAAACAACAAAGAAACAATTGACTTAAATTATACCCTAAGACAAATGGATTTAACAGATATTTGCAGAACATTCTAGCCAACAACTGCAGAATATACATTCTTTTCATCAGCACATGGGTAATTCCCCAAGAGAGACCACATAATAGGCCACAAAACAAGTCTCAATAAATTTAAGAAAATCAAAATTATATCTGGTACTTTCTCAGACCACAGTGAAATAAAATAGGAGGTTAACTCCAAAAGGAACTCTTAAAATACACAAATACCTGAAAATTAAATAATTTGCTTCCAGATAATCTTTGGGTCAGCAATGAAATCAAGATAAATATTTAAAACTTCTTTGAACCAAACAATAATTATAACACAATCAATAAAAACTTGTGGGATATTGCAAAAGTGATGCTTAGAGGCAAGTTCATAGCTTAAATGCCTACATCAAAATGTCTGAAAGAACACAACTAGACAATATGAGCTCACACTTCAAAAAACTGGAGAAACAAGAACAAACTAGATTCAAATCCAGCAGCAGGAAAGAAAAAAGAAAAAAATGAAAGAGCAGAATAAAATGAAATTGAAATATATATATATATATATATAAAAGATAAATGAAACAGAAAGCTGGTTCTTTAAAAAGATAAACAAAATCAATAGATCATTAGCAAGATAAATTCTGAAAAGAAGAGAGAAGCTCCAAATAAGCTCAATTACAAACAAAATAGGAGATTGTACAACCAATACCACAGAAATATAAAAGATCATTCAAGGCTACTTTGAACACCTATATGCAGACAAACTAGGAAACCTAGAGGATGTGGATAAAGTCCTGGAAACACACAAGCCTCCTAAATTAAACCAGGACAATATAAAAACTCTGAACAGAGCAATAACAAGTAGCAAGATTAAAATAGTCTTTAAAAAACTGCCAAAAAAAAAAAAAAAAAAACCCAAAAGTCCAAGACCAGATGGATTCACAGCTGAATTCTATCAGACATTCAAAGAAGAATTGGTACCAATCCCACTGAAACTATTCCAAAAGACAGAGAAAGAAGGAAACCTCCCTAACTCATTCGATGAAGCCAGCATCACTCTAATACCCAAACCAGAAAAGGACATAATAAAAAATAACAAACATATCTGTGATAAACATAAATGCAAAAATTCTCAACAAAATACTAGCTATCTGAATCCAACAGTATATCAAAAAGATAAGATGCCATGATCAAGTGGGTTTCATACCAAGGATTCAAGGTTGGTTTAACATATGCAAGTCAGTACATGTAATAAATCACATAAACAGAATTAAAAACAATAATCATATATGATTATTTCAATAGACACAGAAAGAGAATTTGATAAAATTCAGCATCTTTTATGATTAAAATCCTCAGAAAAATCAGCATAGAAGGAACATATTTTAAGGTAATAAAAGCCATCTATGACAAACCACAGCCAACATTATACCAAACAGGGAAAATTTAAAAGCATTCCAGCTGAGAACTGGAGCAAGACAAGGATGCTTACTTTCACCAGTTTTATTTAACATACTACTGGAAGTCCTAGCCAGAGTAGTCAGAAAAGAGAATGTAATGAAGTGCATCTAAATTGGTAAAGAGGAAGTCAAATAGTCATTGTTTACTGGTGATATGATCATATACCTAGAAAACCCTCAACACTCATTTAAAGAGCTCCTAGATCTGATAAATGGATTAAGTAAAACTTCAGGAAACAAAATCAATGTACACAAATGAGGAGCACTGCTATACACCAGTAGTGACCAAGATGAGAACCAAATCAAGAACTCAAACCCTTTTGCAACAGCTACAAACAAATAAACAAGTAAGTAAATAAAATACATAGGAGTAAACCAAACTAAAGAGGTGAAAGATCTCTACAAAGAAAACAAACACTACAAAACACTGCTGAGAAAAATCATAGATGATACAAACAAATAGAAACAGATCCCATGCTCATGGATGGGTAGGGTCAATATTAGGAAAATGACTATACTGCCAAACACAATCTATAAATTCTATGCTATTCACTTCAAAATACCACCATCATTCTTCACAGAACTAGAAAAACAATCCTAAAGTTCATATAGAACCAAAAAATAGCTCACATAGCCAAAGTAAGACTAAACAAAAAAGAACAAATCTGGAGGCAGCACGTTACTCAACTACAAGTTATACTAAAAATCTCTAATTACCAAAATAGCATGATGTTGGTATAAAAATAGGCATGTAGACCAATGGAACAGAACAGAGAACCAAGACATAAAGCCAAATCCTTATAGCCAACTGATCTTCGACAAGGTGGGGAAAAGAAACCCTATTCAACAAATAGTGCTAGAATAATTGGGAAGCCCAAGAAGGAAGAATAAAACTGGATCTTCATCTCTCACCTTACACAAAAATCAACTCAAGATTTATCAAAAAATTAAACCTAAGGCCTGAAGTCATAAATATTCTAGAAGATAACATCAGAAAAACCCTTCTAGACATTGACAAGCAAAGAGTTCATGACCAAGAACCCAAAAGCAAATGCAAGAAAAATAAAGATACATAGATGGAATTTAATTAAGTTAAAAAGCTTCTGCAGAGCAAAGGAAATAACCACACAGTTAACAGACATCCCACAAAAACGGGAGAAAATCTTTGCAAACTATGCATCTGACAAAGAATATCCAAAATGTACAAGGAACTCAAATAAATTAGCATAATAATAATAATAATAATAATCCCATAAAAAAGCAGGCTAGGTACATGAATAGACAATTATCAAAAAAAGGTATAAAAATGGCCAGCATACATGAAAAAATGCTCAACATTACTAATTATCGGGGAAGTGCAAATCAAAACCACAATACAGTACCACTTTATTCCTGCAAGAATGGCCATAATTTAAAAATTAAAAACTAACAATGTTTATGTGGATGTGGTGAAAAGGGAATACTTTTACACTGCTGGTGGGAATGTAAACTAGTACAACCACTATAGAAAACAGGTATGGAGATTCCTCAAAGAACTAAAGGTAGAATTACTATTTGATCCAGCAAACCCACTACTAGGTACCTCCTCAGAAAAAAAAAATAAGTTATTATATGAAAAAGAAACTGCACATGCATATTTACAGCAGCATAATTTGCAATTGCAAAACTATGAAACCAGCCTAAATGTCCATACACCAAGTAGAGGAAAAATGCTTCATATGTATGTAGATATGTCTATATTTATATATATCATAGAATCTGTCTCAGCCATAAAAAGGAATTAAATAATGGCATTCGCAGCACCCTAGATGGAGACGGAGACCATTATTCTAAGTGAAGTAACTCAGGAATAATAAACCAAACATCACATGTTCTCACTTACAAGTGGGAGGTAAGCTATGATGATGCAACATAAAAATGATATAATGGACTTTGGGGATTTCAGGAAAATAGGGGGAGGGGTTGAGGGACAAAAGACTACATTTTTGATGTAGTGTATACTACCACTGAGGTGATGGGTGCACTAAAATCTCAGAAATCACCACTAAAGAACTTATCCATGTAAACAAATACCGCCTTTCTCCCCAAAACTATTGAATGAATATGTGAATAAATGAATGAACGAATGAGCAAAATTTTACAAAGAGATGGAATACTGAGAGTTGCTACACTGTGGATGAAACCTGAAAACACGTTGAGTGAAAGAAGTCAGACACAAAAGGCCATGCACATATTGTATGATTCCACCTATATGAAGTACTCAGAATAGGTAATATGTATAGAGAAAGACAGTAGAATAGAAGATATCAGGGGTTTGGAGGAAGGGCATGGGAAGGGTTTTTGTTTTGTTTTTATTCGCTATTGTTGCCCAGGCTGGAGTGAAGTGGCGTGATCTCAGCTCACTGCAACCTCTGTCTCCTGGGTACCGGTGAGTCTCCTACAGCCTCCCAAGTAGCTGGAATTACAGGCGTCTGGCACCATGCCTGGCTAACTTTTCATATATTTAGTAGAGATGGTTTTTCCCCATGTTGGCCAGGCTACTCTCAAACTCCTGACCTCATGTGATCCGCCTGTCTTGGCCTTCCAAAGTGCTGGGATTACAGCTCATGCCTGTAATCCCACCAGCACAGCTCATGCCTGTAATTCCACCAGTTTAATGGGTACTGAGTGTCTATTGGGAACGAAGATGAAAAAGTTCTGAAAACAGATGGTCACAGCAGCACAATATTGTGAATGTAGCCCTTTATGCCACTGATTTGTACACATATGAATAGCTAAAATGGTAAACTGCATGATATATATATTTCACACATTAAAAAAAATTTAAAAAGGAATAAAGTACCCATACATGTTACAACATGGATAAACCCTGAAAACATTATGCTGAGAGACGCCAGACCCCAAAGGCAACATACTGTATGATTACGTTTATATGAAATGTCTGGAATATGCAAATCCACAGAGCTAGAAGGTAAATGGAGAGTTACCAGATGCTGAAGGAGGGGGAAAATGACAATATTTTGGAACTAGATGGGGTGGGGGTTGCACAACATTGTGAATAAACTAAATGCCCCTGAATTGTACACTTTAAAATGGTAAATTTTATGTGTATTTTATCTAAATTAAAAATAATATACATCAAAAAATAAAGTAATTCCTGCATTCTATTTTGTTAAAGGTGTGCTAAAATGAGAATACCTATTTATAGCCAGTGGCAGTGAACATTGTTGAAATCATTAGAAAATAATTTGTGAATATATTTCAAAAGGTATATCATGTTAATAATCTTTGACTCAGTAAATTCACTTCTGTTAATTTGCACAAAGATGTAAACAAAATGAGGAAAAGGCAAAATACAAGAATATTTTTACTGTAGTTATTTACAATACTTAAAAAAATTGACAGCCTGATTATCCAAATATAGGGTATAGTTATAAAGCTGAGGGTTGTAGATTTGGTGGAATATTTTATAACCATCTGAAGAGGGGGTTCAAGATGGCTGAGTAGATGCATCTAACAAATAGTGAGGAGGTAATCATAATTTGAATAGATCCTCTAAGAGAGAGCATCAGGATTCAACAGAGAAGTGTCAAGAGACATATGAAAGAGGGAAGGACCAGGAAGCAAGGTAGCCTGCTCACATAGTATCAGCTGTGAGCTCAGTGAGACTCCACAGTGCAGGAAAAGGGTATGGGAGAGACCCCTAGCAGTCTACATTTCCACCATATACCCCTCCAATCCTAGCCAAGGGAATGTTTCCTGACACTTGTGGGCCCAGAGATAAACACAGAGCTGCCTGGAGACTGTGCAATGGCATTGCTTTAGAGAGAATGAGCTCAGGTTTCGCTGGGAAATCAAGTCCCAAGCAGCTACAAAATAGTTGATTTTGAGAACCTAGCCCCCACCAAAAAGCATCCTGTCCTGGGGCCCAACAGCCTTTGCATTTCCACATCCTTAGAACCCCATTGTCATCTCTTGCCCAGAGCCACTGATGATGCTGGCTACTGCCACCTGGGCTAAAGTGTGAAACACTGGCAGCAACCCTATTTCCCAGCATGAAGGGCTGCTGTGCACTTTTGTGCACCCTGAGAAGAGCCTGCTTCATTGGTAGCTGCCACCTGGGGCCAAAGTGCACCTTCCGCAGCCACCTATCTACGGCTGCTGACACTGCAAGCAACCCGGCCTTAGCAGTAGCAGGGCCACAGTGCAGATGCTGCCATCTCCAGAAAAGCTTGCTACTGGGGTTTGGGGATCACTCCATCTGACCACAGACAACCTCTATGCACCATGCGGAGATCTAAGGGCAGGTCTTCCTAACCTGGCTTTCTCCCACTTTTCCCAGTACCTCAGCAAGCTGTCCAGGAATCTTGGATTGCCCTGCCCTATCCACCAGCATTTGCACTGAAGCATTCCTCTCAGCGCTGAAGATGGGCCCATCCAGCCCACTGTCGCCACCACAGGAGGCACCCACCCCTACACACCACCTGTGGGACAGAAGACTAGCTTGCCCAGCTTGTCACAGCCATGGTCAACACCAGTGCAGATGGCTTGGGAGCCAGGGCATTGAGCCACCACTATAACTGCCATCACCCATGCAAATATCCAGGGGCACAAGAACCCACCCAGCCACCTGACCCACTACTGCCACTGCCAGCATCTGAGCAAACCAACTGGACATCCAAGAATTGGCCTTCCTGGACCTGACAATATGGAGGCCAGTGTACACTGCTCTTGGGCTCAACCACAACTACATTTGGTCCATCACTGCTTACACTGGGACCTGACAGCTCACCTAGATGATGTCCCCATCCCAAGCGAAACTTCACCACAGTCTCTACTAACAATCATGTCCTAAGTCACTGAGGAAATCACAGATACCACAGATACCACTGATTTGGTTGTGTATAGTCAAAGAAATTATACAAAGAATACACAAATACATGCACCCAGAATCAAAGCAAAATTTCCCTAGCTAACCAACATCACAGATACATCTTCAGGATGAAGTCCTTCGCTATGAAAGCAATCCAAAATATTGGAAGAGGTAACTGTTTTACCAGGTGCAGAGATACCAAGATAAGGACACAAAAATCATGACAAGGCAAGGAAATATGACACTTCCAAAAGAACACAACAATTCTCCAGCTACATATTCCAATGAAAAAGAAATTTATGAAATGCCAGAAGAATTAAAACTTATATTAAAGGTCACTGAAGAACCCAGATAGGAAGACAACACAGATAACTAATACAAAGAAACCAGAAAAACAATTCAGAATATGAATGAGAAATTTACAAAAGATAATGCTATAATAGAAAATAATAAAAAAATCCTGGAACTGAAGAATTCATTGAATGAAGTAAAAAATACATTCATTCAACAAAAGACTAGATCCAGCAGAAGAAACAATTTCAGAACTTAAAGACAGGCCTTTGAAATAACTCAGTCAGACAATTTTTTTTGAAAGATAATAAACAAAGCCTACATGACATATTGGAGAGCATAAAATGACTAAATATGTGAATGTTTGTATGTTTATACAGCACTAGAAAACAGAATTGTAGGCTCTTGGTAATTTAAAATTTAAAATTTATTTCTATCATAATTGAGTGATATATACAAGTCAAATAACTCCATTTGAAATTATCATTACCAAATTTCATTTTCCTTGAAGAAGAGAATTTTATCCTATTTTATATATTTTAATTTACACTTTAGATTTCACAGTCTAAAGAAAACTACCAAAGGCATTGGGTTCTTACTGATCTTTTAGTAGTGGTAATACACCTACACATAAATGGCACTTTCATGAAGGATTAGGTGATTAATTCATTTAAAAGATCTTGGACTTAACACTGTTGTTAATGGTATCCCAGTGAAGTGTTTTGTATTTCAAACTATTCCATGTAACAGAGATTGAGAGAGAGATGCGTTGGGTTTAGATGGATATTATACAGCAGCAGGGTATAGTTAATTTGAGAGGCCTGGCACTGAGGAAGGATTCTATGGGAAGATAATATTGTCCTGAACTAGTGGAGTAATAGGTAAGTATGAGAAGAAGGACTAAGAGAACCAGATACTTAAGGATGAGAACTTTGTAAGTTAAACTTTTAAAATCCACTAAATTAAAAAATATATTTGAGTAAGTTATTTACAAACAACACAAAGTATTGAGTTAAGAGCTTTGACTCTGTAAGGTATAAAGGAGAGGGAACAATTTAGCGCGACTTGGAGATCTTCAGGGGTTATTGAGGTCAGAGTGAAGCTGTTAAGTACAATTAAAATAGAATATGTAGGAGAAAGAACAACTTTGGGGAGAGGATAAATTCTTGATGTGCTGCTGGGATTCTAGAAATATTTCCTCACCACCAACCCTCCAGAAAACTTAACTGCAGCTCACAGTTGTATACATTATAAGCAGTTTAAGAGATTGAGACATTCTACTTAGTTATCAAATTAGAGACGTTATACATTCATGGGAAGGACATAAACATTAAGGTATGTTCTACTTACCATTTTAGAGATGGGAATAAGATTCTGGTTATATGAAACCAGGAACTTAGGAAGAGGACTCCTTATGTTGACTACAGCAGAGTGGTCAACCAAGTTTAAATCTACATTTCAAAAATGTGCTTGCTTACAGCTGGTGAACACAAAGACTTAGACAAAAGAATTCAGTGTTTAAAATGCAGCTCTCTTGTAGACATGAACATACCTTGTAGTCTTTACTAGAAGAAGAGCAAACAATTGGGCATCTTTATATTCCACCCATATTTTGGTAGAAGATTCAGAATCATTAGAAGACACACTTCAGAGAATCAATTGAGTTGTGAAAGATTTAGTCACTAACTTTATGCAGTTTAGATTTTCTATGGGACTATACCTGCTGGATAGGTGATTTGACAGTGAAAAGTTAATGTGAGCTATTCCAGACATGTGTCCTTTTTTTTTTTCTATAGCTTTTCTTAAGAGTAACCCCATCACATATTTTGTAAAGAGACTAAACTGGTGATGACTTGAAATGTATTTTACACTAGTTTCCTCTTATGGACACACTTACCCCTGCTAACTAGAGAAATTTATAAGTTTTAGGTAGTCAAAGAAGACAAGAAAAGAGATCTAAGAAGATATGAACGACACATTGCTTTTACAGTATACCTAAGATGTAGCAATACCTTGAGTTGTTTTTAAGTACATTACTTAAAATCCTTCTAATTTCATGGATTTCAAAACTTGGTCTTAATCATGATCCTATAAAATGTATAGCTGGAACCATACTGGATAGATTCTGGAGATAATGGGTTCAAACATGTTCTCTGTGTTCTAACCACCTGTGTGACCTTGAGTGATCATTATTGTTCCTTTTCAACAGTGTTCTTGTTTGCAATCAGTCAGAACTGAACTAACTGACCACTCTCCGATATGCCTCGAGTGCTAACCTAGCAAGACTCTCCCCACAAAAGCTTTTGCATCATTAAGCTTTGTGGCATGACTTATAGGAAAACGGCCCGCTCCTGAAGAAATGGAACGTGTGGGAACCTAAAAAATAAACAAACTATCTCAATGTAGTTTTGATTTGCATTTCTCTAATGACCAGTGATGATGAGCATTTTTTCATATGTTTGTTGGCTTCATGTATGTCTTCTTTTGTAAAGTGTCTGTTCATATCCTTTGCCCACTTTTGAATGGGCTTGTTTGTTTTTTTCTTGTAAATCTGTTTCAGTTCTTTGTAGATTCTGGATATCAGCCCTTTGT